>JAJLZR010000053.1:0-54220 GCA_030572315.1 [Candida] glucosophila | reverse complement strand
ATTCAGGATACCATAGATAATATAGTTACAGCCTCAGAGGATTACGTGAATTTTATTCTTGATGAAGGAAATTTAGAAACTATTGAGTTAGATGAAGAAATTGTTAACACCAATTTGGCCACGGTTACAAATTTGCTTAAAAGTCAGCTTGAACTTAGTACCTGGGAGAAATCTTTAGATTTGTCTAAGTCGGGAATACGACAGAAGAATTACAAGGACCCTGAATTTCATCTTAATACTTTAGATCATTATAGAAAGGACAATGAAAGTGAACATTTTGGTGACACGATACTTAAAGACTACAAAGACTACAAATTGATTCATGAAAGCCAAAATTCATTTGATACAATACTAAAAACGAATGATGCGTATAAATACCTAAGAAGCATTATATTTGTCGTCAAAAACCCTGAAGATGCTCTTCCTGAAGATGCTGAGGATGACGAGTTGGCAATATCTGGAGGTAAAATTTCACTTAAAGACCCTCTTTCACTCAATTATTTTAAATATCCCTTAATCTCCAAGAAGTGCTCGCATGCATTTGAGAAAGACATTATAGAATACTATTTAAACAGCAATAGCAATTGCCCTGTTTCAAGTTGTCCTGCTTCGTTGAGGATCAATGATTTAAAACCCGATAGGATTATGGCATTGCGAGTAAAAGCTCTTATGAAGAAAGAAAGAGCCCCCAAAATCGCTAGTTCGGTTCAGAAACTCTAGAAAGGAGGAAGCCACTGTTGGGTGTATACCCTACTTTACTGTAATACTTTTTGTACACGTGATTACGAGTTAGTATATCAATGTAATATATTTTAGATTTTTTAAGACATGCTGTCCCATTCAGATGGACTTCACAGAGTCGATGTACCAGTTACAGACTTGGACTATACTGAGGATAGTGTGCAATCTAATGATTACGTAGGATCACCTAATGTGTTAGGGCAATTTGACGTTTCGTCGTTAGATGAGCTAGACTATGAAAATAATAGAGATTACTCTAACCGCTCTGTTTGGTTTGAAAGGTTAAGAAATTGGTTGAATCCGCGTAAAGATGAACGTTCTAATAGTTACGAATTGCTAAATTTGGACGAAAATTATGGGGTATGCAACAGTTCTACTGAAGAAGACGATCTTCCTTTTAATTTACGAAAGAGACCGGTGCGACAGCTGATCTACTTTATGGTGAGGAGTTCAGTCTTATTTCTTTTAATATTAGGTGTCATCTCTTGCTCTATTGTGGTGTTGCGAAAAGGTGCAAAAAGTACGGAGGCAGTGAGAACGAAACCTGTTATGTTCAATGGGACGCATAAATACACCCCTACGACTATTTTAATCTCTCTTGACGGTTTCCATCCTCATTATATAAATACGACCTTAACTCCAAATTTACATGAGTTGATGGTTGAATCATACAGTCCACCTTATATGATACCTTCTTTTCCTTCTTCGACTTTTCCAAATCACTGGACTATGGTCACTGGATTATATCCTTCAGAACACGGAATTGTGGGCAATACCTTTTTTGATCCTGAATTAGGAAAGAGGTTTGTTAATACGAGGCCTAAAGAAGGCGGTTTGGACCCAGATTTCTGGCAAGGAGGTGAACCTATATGGTCAACAGCTTTTAAGCAAGGAATAAGATCTGTGGCAGATATGTGGCCTGGCAGTGAAGTCCCTGGAGTGGGTATTAATGGTGGTCTTTTCGAAGTAGGTAGGTTCAACGGCTCTGAGTTACTTTCATTAAAGGCTGAAACAATCTTACATTGGCTTGATAGAGAAACGCCTGAAAGGCCTGAGCTTATATTGTCATATGTACCTACTATAGACCAAATTGGTCACAAAGTAGGCATTTATGGCGCAGAATTAGAAGAAGGTCTTATGAAAGTGGATTCTTTCATAGGTATTGTTTTGAAAGGCCTAGAAGATAGAAATCTTACCAACTTAGTAAATGTGGTTGTAGCGAGTGACCATGGTATGGCACCAACTTCCAATGACAGACTCATTTTTATAGATGATCTTGTCGATCTTTCGAAAATTGAACATATTGATGGATGGCCGTTATTTGGCTTAAGACCTTTCAAGCAATATAATGTGAACCAAATCATTGAGGAATTGCGTGAAAAGACATTAACTTTGGATGAGCGTATAAGGGAAAGTTTTGAAATTTATAAAATCGAAGACCTCCCTGAAGAATGGAATTTTGGTGGACCACTAAGAAATCATCACTTTAATTATAGATTAGCGCCCATATGGGTGATCCCAAAGGTTGGTTACGCGATCACAACGCATGAACAAATGCAGGAATACAAAGATTCAGGTTATAGGCCCAAAGGAATTCATGGTTATAATAACACGGAAGTTTTAATGCGCGCTACATTTTTTGGACAGGGACCTTATTTTTCTTCTTCGTTGTCATCATTAAGTGAGAACAAAGTTAAACCTTTCTCCAATGTTGAAATCTACAATATTATTTGCGATACTTTGAATTTATCACCTTCCCCTAATAATGGAAGTATCACAAATGAGAAGAAAAGCGGGATTTTTTCTTCTTCGAATTTGCTTCCAGAAGGTTGGCGAGACTCTCTGAAATATGAAAATTGGTGGAACTTGGCAGAAACTGAAGTCATCAATTCGACTTATGAGTATTTGTACGGAAACAGCTTAAAGCCGCCAATTCCTCATAATATTTTGCAAAATGGCAGTAATGAAACGGGTAAACCGTCAGTAGCATCGTCTACGGGGAATGTGAATTCTCTCACTTCAGGACTAACTTCTATTCCCCATTCTCTCTACGACAATCAGATTATAAAGAATGCCTCTGGTGTTTTCCACAGTGCTATAAATGGAGCTGATCAAACCTTGCATAATGCGGAGAGTAATATTCAAGAATTAATAGATAAAATATTTCACCACAGTGCCGATCCCGGCAGACGGAGTACATAGTCAGAGGCTTAAAATGAGTATATATAAATAGTCAACCCAGATTTTTTATTTTTTTTTGCTGAAAGCTGAGCATCTATTTATTTATTTATTTCTTTTTTTTTTTTTTTTTTTTCATTCACGCTTAAGTTTTTTTATCAAGTTGTATTTTGTTTTCTTGACCCATTTTTTTATCCTACATATCAAAACGTAAGTAGTTCTGGCAACCACATAAAAAGAGCTATTACCATATATCGTAAGGATCCTTATCTTGTTGACTAATAAGAATACGTGCTTGCGGTATCTCAGTCTCTAGCTGTTGTGCCATAACAGATAGAAAAGCTCTTTCAGTGTTTGAATGATGGCATGCGATCACTGTCGAGCCACTTTCAGTAAGATATAGGGTTTGATGATGCGATAATTCCCCTGTGAAATATAAGTCTGATCTCAATCCTTTAAAGAGTGAGCCCCCAGAACCCGCACAAATTGCAACTTGGCGGATCTCTTGATTACCATCTTGGTTTCTGGCGCGCGCAACTTGCACCTTATCCAAACCCAAAGTCTTTTTCACGCGCTCCACTACATCTCCAAGCAAAATTGGCTCCCTTACATTTACTATTCTCCCCATGCCACAATCCTCCAGTTCCTCGTTTTTCTCGATTACTTCCTTCGATGCTATATTTTTTTCTTCAGTGATTGCTTTCACTAAAAAATCGTTTACTCCTCCATTTGCACTGTCAACTGCCGTGTGAGGACAATAAACACTAATGTTATTTTGTATGAGTTTAAGGAGTGATCTTTGCTGGGGGTCATCGCTAGTTATACTTTTTAGTCCTCTGAAAATAAATGGATGGTATGCCATTATCACTTTACACTTATTACTAATAGCCTCCTCTGTAACAGATTGTGTCAAATCAACCGTCAAAAGAACATTTAGCTCATTACTCTCTATTGTCTCTGTGCTCGCATCAACTAGCAATCCCGTGTTATCCCAAGAATTGTCTGCAAGTCGAACAGGATAATATTTTTGGACTATATATCTATTAGCTTCTAGCTTCAAAATAACGGATAGGTCTCAACAAAAACATGAACTTACTAGCTTGAACAAATGTCTTTAGTGAATTTCTTGACATCTCTATTTACTTCTCCTTCTTTTTCTTGACACTCTTCCTGGAACTCTTTCGCCCTGTTTCCTCTTCTCTATATCTCCCAATTTCTACATGCTTTCCTCTCTTTTTTTTTTTCTTTTTTTTTTTTTTTTCCACCTACCCTGCAGCATACTTAGATCGACTTTGCACGACTGAGAAAAGTGAAGCCATCGATTCTTTCAGATGAGTTCAGTATATATAACAAATTACACAACGAATCCCTTTCTCTGGAAGCAAAGGTACAAGAAGTGTATGAAAGAGAACCAATTTGCGTATTCTGATACATCGTTGTAATTATTTCGCTTCTGGAAGTTAGGATTATCAAATAAATCTCCGAAAGCGACAGGGATGCAAAATAGAGAAGATCAGTATGGATTTGTTTCAAGAGCAGATACGCAAGAGCAAATGGAATTGGGTAATAGCCAAGAACAAGATAATGTTTTTCGTCTAGATATCGACAATATTTCAGATATTGCAAACCGAGAATATTATTACGTCGAATATGAAGGAGAACTACAGTATTTTGACAGCTTGGATTGGAGAAAAAGTAGAAGACTTCAGTCGCAGATTTTGTTGGGCTTCGCTGTACTAATACTCTTTGGACTCGCCGATTTGACTGTCGGTACATTAATTCCAAAGCTTCAAGAGTATTATTCAGTCAACGATACTCAAACGAGTTTGTTTTGGCTAACCACGACATCGGGCTACTTTCTCATGGCTATGATGAGTCAGAAGATGCACTCAATACTAGGGCTTAGAGGGGTACTAGTATTCGGTAACATGTGCATGCTGTTTACCTATATGGTAGCCTCGATGAAACCTCCGTATCCTTTATTTGTTGCATGTTATCTCTTTAACGGATTAGGATTTGGATCCTTGGATTCCTGCTTGAACACCTGGATGGGGAATCTAAAGGATTCTAATCAGATCTTAGGTATTTTACATGGTTGCTATGGAATTGGTTGCATGATATCTCCACCATTGATTTCAAATCTTTTAGAACGCAAAAAGAATCCGTGGAAGTGGAATGACTATTATTTGATACTAGCATCCATTGGCTCTTTGCTAGTTATATTGGCGATTTTTTTATTTAAAAATGAGACACCAAAAAAGTATAAGGTGGCACAACTAATTAAGAACAAACGCGAAAAAAGTACTAGAGACAATGCATATAATACAGTAGGCCCAGAAAATGAATCCTTAGGCGGGAAATCATCTCCAACTCCTAATGAAGTAGAGATCGATGACGAAGACAGTCAGACGGCCTCCTTTCTGGAAACTGTCAGGTCAAGGTCAGTATGGTTGTTCGCATTTATATTGTTTCTATACGTTGGGGGAGAGACAGCTTTCGGTTCTTGGCTAGTTACGTACCTTTTGAGATCTAAACATTCAACCTATATTTCTTCTGCTTACATGGACACCTGCTTTTGGACCGGTTTGACGACAGGACGATTCGTATTTGGATTTTACACCGCTCATTATTTTAAAGACGAGATTACCGCGAATTCTGTTTATATATTAATTTCGCTCGCAGGATACGTTGGTTTCTGGTTGTTTTCTTGGGTTCCCTACGTAATCGTGTTGTACGTTTTTGTTTTTATTGCTGGCTTGTTCTCTGGTCCAATATTTCCCACTACTATAGTATCATCCGTGAATATTTTACCGAATAAATTTCATACGTCGGGAATTGGTTTTATATGTGCTTTCGGTGGTGGCGGCGGTGCGGCAATTCCTTTCCTTGTTGGTATCCTTTCTCAAACTACTAAAAATGGCATTTCGCTACTTCCTTTCTTAGCAAGTTCGTGTTTTGGTCTTCTTTATATTCTATGGGTAATAATTATAAAGTTATCCAAACATTAAGATGATAGAAACAATTAGTCATAAATATATACCTTAAATTTCTTGCTTTAATTTATTTTAGTTATGATGTCATAGAAATATAGCAACGAAAACTTAAACTTATTTAGATTGTAGTTCCCATTCTTTTGGGGTGAAAACTTTCTGCGTGAATGCATGAATCGATGTTATTTCTTCCTTTAATGCATTATTTACCATTCTATGTCTCATTAGCTTGTTCTTACCCTCAAAGATTTCAGAAACGATAATAACAGCGAAGGCTTGGCCACACCCTCCTGACATATCTTCGACTTGGGCAAAAGATGCTTGAAGCTTCTCTTCGATTAAAGTTTTCAATTTCTCAGATGTCAAAGACATCTTCTTCAACAAGTATCAAGTGCACTTCAGAAACGAGAAGTTTTCTTCAACCTTTTTTTTTTAATTTATTTTTTTTTTTTTTCTGTTTCTCTTTCTTTCTCCCTCTCACTACAAGGTGGAGGAATAAAGACTTAATTTTACTAAAAGGATTTGTAAATCTTACTAGAATAATAACACTTTATCTTTCAAAGAATCATTTTCCGAGTTTTAGTGTCTTCAAGAAAGTGTTATTTTTTTCTTCTTTCTCTTCTTTTATAATTCTGCTTTAGGAAAAATTTCAATCCTCTTCATGAATTGGAGTCTTGAATTCAAGAAAAAGTTCTGATTTCTTCTGATATTTTCGTTTCCTAGTTCCTACTTTATGCATCAAACTCCTCAGGGAAAATCAGACTAGTTTGTGCGTTTCAAAAAATCTAAAATGTACTGTTACTACCAGTGCACAATTATAAGTGATGAAAGCATTTTCATACTTGCTGCAAAGCTACGTTGTAGACTATAGATTAAATTATGTTTACTATACAGATATAAGAACGACGCTAACACCTAACGGCTAATTTCCGCATTTCCCTCATGGACCTCAGCAGGAACCTGTGAATGCCCTCGAGATATCAAGTTATTCAGGATGGGATCGCCGTTAATTTCTTTGAATCGATACTTCAAGAAAAAATTTGGATGAGCAGATGATACCTCTTCCAATCGATTCATTATATCTCTACTAGACAATGATTCAAAGTTTGTATTCTTAAAGCCACATTTGTCAAAAAAATCTATCAAATCCTCTGGAATAACACTGAAATCTTCATGAAATTCAATTAGTTGATTAACAACCTCAATAACCAAAAAGTAATTATCACCAGAATTACTACGCTGCTCCGACTGCGAAGTCTTTTTCTTGAAGAGTACGTTAGGAGAAATAACTGTCGCAAGGTTGTAAACGTCCATTCTGGAGCCACTCTCACCATCAAGTTCAGCAAAAGAGGCAACCCAGTTTAAAAAAGAAAGCAAAACCTCCAATAAATTTCTATGAGACCTTGGTAGCATACAGTAAATTAATTGTAGGATTCGCTTTTTCGATTCGACATCTTTTTCTTTCTGTGAAGAAATCCACAAATCATACAAATTAAATGTTAGCAACGGGTTAGGCAAATCCCGCAACCATTTCTTCAATAAAGCTGCCAACTGTATGGCATTCTGACATGTAAAATCTGGTGATTTCAAAGGATTACGGTTTATGGCATCAGATAATTCCTTAAGTTTTTTGATGTTACCATTCAACCTAAAGATTCCTTCGGCAGACACGTCCTTTTGACGAAGCGCTGCTATGATATCATCTACAACTATCGGTATACGCAATTTAGACGGCCCTACTCCGAGATCTGAATCGACACCATATCTTTTCGTCAATTCTCCCAAATCAACCCCAAACACATTAGACGCCTTATCCTTTTTGTCACCACCTCCCCACTTGAATTTATCCCAAAAAGTGGACGGCTTTCTTGTTTGAATTAAAGTAAGTAATTCATCTTTGTTATAAGAATATCCCAGAAGTTGACATAAGCTTTCTATAGCTATGTGCCTAAATATAAAATGTTCTCCCTTACTTAACTCGGAGTAGTATTTAACCTTTGGCACACTTATATCAACGCCAGCTGTAGCAACATAGTTCTCTTCCCCAGTAAAAACACTTTGATTTCCTGAAACTTTTCGTCCTTCCGCATTACTCGCGCCTGCACCTGAAGAAGCAGCAACAGTCTTAACAGGCCGCATTGAATTCTGTTTCTGGTACAAAGACCCATGATGTTTGTAGACATTTGGACGTAGTTCACGAGTTTGCTCTGCGGCAACTATACGAGGAATGTCGTCCAACGTTAAAGATTTTTCATTACGCAAAAGGTCTGATGTTCTGTCAAGTTGTTCAGTTGCCAATTGCTTCACCGGTTCATCTTTTATTTTCAATGTTCCTCTTCCTTTTCTACTTCTAGAAGAAAGAGGCTTTTCTGTGACAGAACCTTCCCCTTCTTCATGAGCTTCAGCATTCGAATCTAGCTTAGAAATGCCTTCAAGCCCATCCTCTTTTGTTTCATCTTCCTCGACACTATCTCCCTCGGGTGCTTCAAGTATAATTGATTTTCGAGCATTGTGCTTGACAGAGTTGAACAAACGTTGACTTTGTCTTCTCAGTCGCATATTCCTAACATCATTCAAGGTATTAGTATAATCCTGCTCAGTTGCGCGCCTTCTTTCCTCCGACTTATTATCAGTTGGAACCTTGGAGGAACGGTTACTTTCCGCTGACATGACCGATTTCGATCTTAGTAATGCAATTTTTAGCAAGTATAACAACTGATAAAGGTCACTGACATATTCAAATCCGTACTTCAATGACTCTCGCTGCTTACCGGAACAGTCTTCACAAAAAATATGCGATGAAGATACATCTAGCCCCACTTTAGATAAATTGTTCTGCTCAGCAGATATAAGCTTGGAACAACTATGACACTTGAAACATTTCAAATGCCACCTCTTATTATCTAACTTTACACAGCTCTTCTCAATACTCGAGACACAATTCTGGCATATGTCAGTCGACTTGACAGGAATCGATAGTTGCTCGTTGATTTTTCTGAGCACATCAATACTCTCTGCAGCCTCACTGGTACTATAAGAACGGTACTCCTTCACCGTATCTAGAAGTTGATCCAATGCTGTCGTCGTGCCATGTACTTGATTTACCTTCAAGGCATTTTGGAGAGCAATACGAATAACTAATTTCATATAATGTGCACAACCTGTTATCACTGAAAGCAAATCCATTGATAAAGAATTGGAAACTTTTCTTTGCGCTGACTTTCTTAAAACTGCCAAGTAGCTCATGATTTTCCCACACATATTACGAGGAACCTTCTTGAGTGGCTGAAAGTACTCCATCTGTGATGTAACAGTTTCACTAATATTTCCTGCCGAGTTTATAACATCCAAACTGGTGTTTTGACAAAGAGTTTGAATTTTGTCCAACGCCTGGAAAAGTATTTCCACATGCACTATAAACTTTCCTGCGGTCTTAAGACCATTAAGCCGATTCCCGGCACAAGCATTCATCAACATATCAGACACACAAGAAGCAGTCGCTTCTTCAAATCCAGACAAGATGACCCAAATTCTGATCACCGTTGATTCGATTTGTGATCCTATGGACATCAATACCTTTGGAGGTATATCTGAATCCGGTGAGTTGATAAACGAAAGCGTTTGGAAAGACAGCATCGGAATATTGAAATGTTGAGTTAAGCCTACAGAATCGGCAGATACGCTTACATTCCAAAATTTATGCACCATATAACATTCCGGATGCCACTGTTGGTTTTTCCCTCCCCGAAACAATTCTACGAATTGTTTAACAATTGCTGATTTGCATCCCTCACACTGAGCAGCAAAATGCTTCGAATAATGATAATGACAATATATTTTTCCCTCGTGCTCATAATAACTTTCATCTGCTTCGAAAACAACTTGACAAATGTCACACTTGAAGTGTTCTAAATGGTATTTGTGACCCAACGCTGTTATGTATGGCCCTCTCAAGGTGCTGTTACAGTTATGGCAAATAAGATCTAACCTCTTGAAATAATCGTACTCACACAACGGAAATTGGTATTTGACATTAGTCGAAGGATCAACCATGTCATACAAGAAAAACTTTGACGAACATGGTACTCCACAATCTCGACAGCGAAAGCAGTCAATGTGGAAGGCATTATCCAATGCCCGAATGAACTGACCTGTAATTTCTTTGTCACAACCTTTACAATACTTTTTCTTTCTGAACACGCTTCTCTGGCGTCTCGTTTCTTCATTGCTCTGACGCTGTTGTAACTCCGCATTAGGGCCCGCTTGACTCACAGGTTTACTTAGACTTTGAACAGGAGGTTCGAGCTTCGGCGGTGTGCCTATAGCGTCCACTACTGGTGGAGAGTTTCTCGTGGGACTCAATGCAGGTCGCACTTTTCTAGAAACATTTCGATGTAGTGGACTTTGGGAAGCAATTGAGTGTCGCTGTTGCGAATTGGATGATCCTGGAGAAACACCTGGAGTCGGTGACTTGACGTCAAAGATATCCTGACCAGAATTTTTAGTCCCCATTTGACCACTTCCAGGAGATCTACTCGTCCGCGCGTTCTGGGCGCCTCTTCCGCCTCCATCCTTTTTTAAAAATGACTTATAGCTTGGTTGAGGATACGAAGGTGCTGGCGGTATAAGTGTGCTCCAAGTGGTAGGGCTAATTGGATCCCCCCTCATTAAATAGTCGTTATGGCTAGTGCTCCTTCGATGTATTCCCGGTCTTTTTGTGTTCCCGCTGGAAGAATGACCTCCATTAGTGTCAAAAAAATGAGAATCCTGCTGTGCCTTATTCCTTATCCGACTATTTTTGAAATCATCCATCTCTATTGTTTATACTTTTACAATTTCAATTCTGCTTTAAATGAGCGACTCTTAAGTTGGAATGATGTTATATGTATATGACGACTTCTTTACAAACACATGCAATATCTGATCTCTTTCTCCCTTAGAAGGAAGTATTGATCATTTAATTCTTCTTTCCGAAAGCTGTCTGTGGTTCCAAACCCAGCTTTCGTCTATATAAAATGTTATGTTACACGTTTTAACAACTATCAAAATCTCTGCTTGCGAATTGCTTTATGCGATTGACGATTCCTCCTCTGATTCCCTTGTTAATCTCTCGCTATAATGGCAATTCTCTATAATCTCTTCGATATCTTCGACAATTTATTTGATGACGTTGTACTTGTATATTTATTATTTTGATTTTTTGATTTCGATTTTTTCGAGGGAGGCTAATTGGGGAGGGGTGTGTGCGATGGTAATTTCTGCGAAGTTTGTTCAACGGTCGCTAACGGCAGAAAAAGACGAAGAGTCATCATGAAAATCCCTAGAAAATAAAGGACCTATGTAAACAGTTATTATATAAATAATTGCTTGTATATCTCTATTTTCTCTACAAAGGCGAGAGCAATCTCCTGCTATGCGCTTTTTGATAGTATCTTCTTGCAGTGCCAAACAATACAATTCTGCTTTTACCCCACACAGTTATTAGTACGCCTTTGTTAGGTAAAAATTGAGGAAAGACTATCTTGACGAGATTACCTTTTCCTGTAGCAAAACGGGAAGTCAGAGAAGTCATGGGTTTGAGCAAAACGCACATGTAAAATATAACTTGGCCATATCCATGGAAACCTTCATGTATGACTAAATCTATTATTGATTTGACTGGGATAAAACGGTCTTGCTGAGAAAACATGAAAAACTTCCAATGAGGCTGAGAAGAGAGCTGGATGCCAATATCCTGAATAACCAACATACTATCGTATTTTTCCTGTAAGCCATAAAATAAAAGAAGCAACAGACTTAGAAAGACGATCCACCTTAATGATGTGACCTGGTCTATAAGCTGGAAACCTTTGCGGCAGAAAAACTGGATGTGTTCGCTCTCTATCTTGGGAGGATATCTATTGGCAAATTGGAACAAATGCCCGCAAAAAAACCTTGTGTCGAAAACTATTTGCGAAGAACACAAGCAATAATTAAAGCAAACACAAGCCAAGGTTAGAAATGAACATATAAGTAGTGGTAGTCTGAAAATCTTCACCAAGTAATTTTTTCGGCTCCTCACAGTAAAACAAATTATATTATTTTGATCTGCATTCCGAGATATATCAAGAATGTAATTCTTTTGAGCTGGCATCACAATTCTTAGGAGAAAGGCATGTCACTTTGCGTAGACACTTGTTCGAGCACTGTAAAGGTGCTCTAGTCGCTATATAAATCTTGGTTGTTCAATCAAGAACATTATTAAAAATTTAAAAATCTATCATGTGACATACATAAGTCTACACAAATATGTATTCATTTTTGATCATTGTCTACATCCTGTTTGACCTGATCTATAGTTCCCACAACCATTTCATTCTTTCTAAGTTCCTTAAGCTTCTCGGAGCGAGACATAGATTTGGAACCGGTCCTTATTTCTACTTCTCTCTTTCTACTGTTCTCTGCGTCCTGCTGAATAGCTTTCTGTCTCTCTTCAATAATCAAATTCATATGTTCCTCGTGCTTAAGTCTAAGTTTCTTTAGTTCTTCATTATAATATTCAAGGGTTTCTATCTTATTGTTTGAGCTATCACAGTACTTGTCAAAGTCAGCCGGTAACTTTCGCTTCAACGCCATTTCCACAATTTCCGGGTACTTTTTTTCTTCAAGATTATACTTCAGTTTAATTTGCTTTCTAGTACGATAAGGAAATAATTGAGCAATAAAAGTAAAGTCTGTTCCCCAAGTGCTTAAGGCATTATAAAATACCTTGAGTTCCTCGGGCGTCCACCTATCAGTATGCTTTCTTTTAGAATAAGTCGAAGAAGTAATTGGGTTTTCAAATGGATTAGACTGCTCTATGACTCTATTTCCTCTATCGTGATTGCGATGCCTATTGACAACAGTAGAGCCTTCATCAACTACGATGTTACCATTCTGCATTGAAAGCTTTATACCTGAAGGTTCCTTCGGCCCAGACTGGACATTAGATTGTTCATCTTGCAAACCTTTCTGTGGTGCTTCGTTTTTGTCGTTGTCATTCATTATCTCTTCGATAGTCCTTCGCTCGTTTCTAGCCTTCATCCTTACTATTCTTTTACGAAGCTTCTGTTTACGAAGCTTTTCTTGAGCCTCTTTTACGAGCAGATAGTTCTGACTTATTTCTCCTATGGGCAATGAGGGCTTGCATAAATCTGCCATTGTTATAGATTCTACATGAACCCCTACTTTTGCCAATAAATGAAGGTCTGATTCATCTAGTCTGCGGGGAAGTTGTTTAATACTAGTAATTCGCGTTTGCAAATTTCTCGGAGCAAGGGGAATCGACTCCAGTGAGCTTGGTAAATCTGCGTTGCTATCCAAAATTTTGTTTTCTAGCTCAACGCTGGCAGGAGCGGGATCGGCAACCTCCTCTGCCTTAAACTTTCGAAGCTTATTTGTTCTGGGATCGATCCCCATGACGTAGCCGGTGATTGACTTGGAAGAATCTTCTTTTTCTGTTTCTGCTGCAGACGACGACTGCTTTTGGTCTTGCGGTTTAACTAGGACAGATGCATTCATAACTAAGGACTTCTTTGCAGGCTGATTATTGTGAGGCACCAGTGCACGTCTTTTAGGAGGTTTTGTAAGTGGAATCCCAATCTTTGTAGGATGTGAAGAGTTGTTAGAATCAGGAATTTCTAATGGGGTTGGGGAGGTAAATCCAATGCTAGAGCGTGTCGACGGCCTTCTAACTAGGCCCGAACTGATTCCGGATAGTCTTTTTCTCCCGATTCCGCCGTTATTATTACTCGAGAAGTGTGGACCCATGTTTTCTCTAAAAATATCATTATCTCCGTAATCATCTTCCACTTTCTCTTCTTCATCTCTTTCTTCTTCCTCTTCTTCGTTTTGTCCTGCGTTTTGGTCTCTTCTGACACCTTTCTCCTCACTTATTACTTCACTCTTCGATTTAGGATCACGGCTTTCAGTATCACTGATACTTCCCTTCATTTCAGTTCGCGAAGACTCAAAAGGACTAGATATATCCTCGCTCTCCCCTCGTTTGTCGATTGAAGCATCGTATCGTATGTCTTCATTAAGTTGAGGAGTCGCTGATGGACTTTTTGAATTGTCACCTTGTCTCCTTCTAGGAGCCTGTTTTTTGATTCTTGGTGTGAAATGCGAAGACTTTTTAACCACGCTACTCATACTGCCATGGAGACCTTATCAAGTTTCATCAAGAAAACTTTTTTTTTTAACATATATTTTTTAAAATCTAGAATTATTGTTACACAAAAATAGCTCATCTCTAAGAGTATCTTCAAATTTAGAGGATGACAAATTGCAATAATGGAAGCAATAATACAGAATACATGGACTAATAGCACTGCTGATGACTGGATTATCAATAGTTCCATTGTTCCGGATCTGTTGAATTTTTTTTTATCTTCCTCAAGCAGTGGGTCCCTCAAGTTGTACAATATTGATAAATACTCTCAAGCACCTATATCAACGGTAGCAAAAGCACATGAGTCAAGCATACATTCGTTCAAATTTTTTGACCAGCATTCTTTAGCCTCGTGTTCGACTGATGGTATAAAACTTTGGGATTTACGTGGAAATTGTTTAAAACCAGTAAAGTGCCTTTCCACACCTAAGAAATCAAATTTTTTATGTCTCGACAACAAAGAAAATTTTCTTGCAGGTGGAACTGAATTGTTTGGACAGGACGCCGAAGTTTTTTTATGGGATTTAAGAAACACAGAAGATATTGTTCGTTCATTTGTAGATTCACATCATGATGACGTCACAGACATAAAATTCCACCCATCTTCTTCTTCTTCTCTTTTGATGTCGGGGTCAACCGATGGATACGTTAATGTCTACGACTTGAATCAAAAGGAGGAAGATGACGCATTGCATCAGGTCATTAATTATGGTTCCGTTCATTCTTGCAATTTTATACGAGATGACAGGATCGCCGTCTTGACCCACTTTGAAACATTATGCTTTCATCCTCTTAATAACATGAATTACGAAGAGCTTCAGGAAACAAATCCTAAAGATATGGGAGATGTCAGGAACTTATGGCCTAATTGTCAATACGTTTTAAAATTGAGTCCAAATGGTTTTGTTTCCTACGGTTCAAATGCTTCCTCGAGCTTAACTCTTTGTCCTTTCAATCCTCATTTGGAAGAATTCTATTTGGATAAATCAATAACTTTTCCTGGTGCACATGGAGAAGAGGTCGTAAGAGATCTAGAAGTTGTACCAAATGCACCTTATGCATTGACTTGTGGAGAAGACGGTAGTATAAAATGCTGGAAACTTCCATACACTGTCGAATTTTTTGGTGATTTGGGATTAGACAAATCCGTTGCTGAAAATCATCATAGCGCTGACTTCTCCAATAATTCGCAGCTGAAAGTCATAGACCATTCGGGTGAGAAAAACAATAAAAAAAACAGAAAGTCGTCTAAAAAGGACAAGTCTAAGAAGAAGACTGATGTTAGATTCAAGCCGTACTAAGTTCTTATCTTACTTAGTTAAGGCCTTTTTTGTATACATACTACTCTGCTGGCCATCTATGTAGGACTGTATCCGGAACAACTTGATAGATTTTTTGTGATAGTTACCTACTTAGGCATAATAGTGAGAATAGCGAACGATAATTCATATTCGTATGCTCCTTCCATCGAGCGACAAAAAGGCATAAACGTACTCTTTATCGTTCTTTTGTAAACATCTAGTCTCGTACAATACCAATAGTGGAAACCAGCTTTCTGTTCAAGTATTCTGAAAAGATTTTATTTTTCGAATCATGGAGAGCGAAGGGTTACCGTATCGGCCAGTTGAATCTATTGAACAAGAACATAAAAGATCACCAAAAGAAATTCAAGTCAATAAAGATTTTGAGCTTTCTTCTTCAAAAGAGCCTGAAAAAGATTTGAAAAAGGAAAATGATTCAGATGAGCAAGTATTAAAACGAATCAAAAGAGAGAATGGTACGCCAGAAAAGGTTATCAATGTTGTTCCTAATCGGGTACCACAACTATTTTACACTCCATTAAAAACCGGTTTAGTATACGATGTTCGGATGCGTTACCATGCAAAAATCTTTACATCCTATTTTGACTACATAGATCCACATCCAGAGGATCCTCGTCGAATTTATCGAATCTATAAAAAATTGGCCGAAGCAGGAATTATTCAAGATAGCTCCCTTTCGGGTACTGAGGATTTGGGGCCCTTAGTTAAAAAGATACCCACAAGGGATGCTACATCCGAAGAAGTATTGGAGGTGCATTCAGAGGAACACCTAGAGTTTATCAAATCGACTGAAATTATGACACGGGAAAGACTTTTGGAAGAAACAGAAAAGGGTGATTCTATCTACGTTAATAACGATTCTTACCGTTCAGCTAAATTGTCTTGTGGCGGTGCAATTGAAGCTTGTAAAGCTGTCATAGAAGGAAAGGTCAAAAATGCGGCAGCGATCATACGTCCTCCAGGTCACCATGCAGAACCTAATTCACCAGGTGGTTTTTGCTTATTTAGTAATGTGGCTGTGGCCGCCAAAAGTGTTCTTAAGAAATTCCCAGAGTCGGTGCGTAGAATAGTTGTTGTCGATTGGGATGTCCATCATGGTAATGGAACGCAAAAGGCATTCTACGACGATCCAAGAGTTCTTTACATATCTCTTCATAGGTATGAAAACGGAAAATTCTATCCTGGTACTAAATATGGAAATTCGACTCAAACTGGCGAAGGAGAAGGTGAGGGGTATACATTGAATATACCGTGGAAAACATCTGGTATGGGTGACGGTGATTATTTCTTTGCATTTAATAAAGTCATTATGCCTGTAATCACGGAGTTTGACCCTGATCTTGTCATTGTCAGCTCCGGCTTTGACGCTGCGGATGGGGATGTCATTGGTGGCTGTCACGTCTCTCCGGTCGGCTATGGATATATGACGCATGCGCTTAAGTCGATTGCAAAAGGAAAATTGTGTGTTGTCTTGGAAGGGGGTTATAATTTAGATGCAATTAGTGAGAGTGCTCTAGCAGTTGCCAAAGTGTTAATCGGAGAACCTCCAGAGGGAACAATCAAAGGTTTACCTAGAGAGGAGGCTATTGAGGTTATCGATGAGGTAATTAAGGTGCAATCCAAATATTGGAATTGTTTGAAACCCTCTATTCCTCAGTATACATTAGACAATGTCTATGACTTGCCTGAAAATGAAGTAGGATATGAAATTACGAACACATGCGAAGCCATAAGAGCACATCAGGAAAGTGTATTCGAATCCAAGTACTCCTTTATTAGTTTACCAATTGTGGATATACCACGGTCTGACACAGATAGCAGTTCCTATTTTTCCACTTATGTTCCTTCCCTTGAAGATGTTGTTCTTGCCAGTGAAGATGTATACAAGTCATCCACACTTGTTATTTGTATACATGATCCTCCCGAAATATGGGCCAATATTAATCCTATTAACGGAACTATTGAAGGAAGTGCTTCTGTTGTCCTCGAACATCCTTTGACGCAAATAATCGAAAAGATCAAGCAAGAGCAAAAAATAAATGCTAACCTCGAAAAGGAAACCATAGGTTATATGGATATTAACATCCCCTCTTTCTTATCTCCAATTCCTTTTCTTAAAAATCAAAGGGATCCTTCTATCCCAGCATACAATCCAACAATATTTTCTCAAGAACTTCTTTTGTACATTTGGGATAACTATTTAGCATACTTCTCACACTTGCAGAAGGTTGTTTTTGTAGGCTTCGGTGAATCATACCAAGCCATTCTTCATCTATACAGCAAACGGTCTTCCTATGATGTGAAGGAACTAGTCAAGGGCACAGTTGTGTTCGTAAATAAGTCTTCTTTGCGTCCATTGGTGTCATCAATGGACGAGTCAATGATAGACTGGTATTACAAGAACTCCGTCATTTTCACTAGCTATCTCAATCCTTGCTGGTCAGGCCTAAGTAATGGCCAGCTGCAGGCAAAACAAGGCCAAGGCTACAGTGGTTCGACTAACATGAGTGACGAGACAAGCAAAAAGCCTCGTCGAAAATTCGGTCGGGTACTCAAGTGTTCAGTTGATGGTCTATGGGATGTGATAAACGAGCGCTTTGATGAAGGTGTCGACTTCATTTTAGATTCAATAGAAGACTATAGTAGCGATGAAAGCAGTTGATAGAAAGTATTTCCAGGAGAAGGTATTGTCATTGTAAAATTCGTTCTTTACACAATTCAAGAGTAGTTGATAGATATTTAAGTCATTAGAATATGTTCTGTAAATTAGATCTATATACACCTTAGTTGGGTAGTTCTAAAAATAATTTATCCACCTTGAGGAATGACTACTCTGGTATCATACTTGGCTGGGGAAGCGCTTTGCGAATTGAATCTCTAATTCATCGATGTCCGGAAGTGAGCCTCTACTGGAAGAGCTATCTCTTCTAGTTCCAGTGGAAGTTTTTAAATGAATAGGTTTCCTAGGTTTGGAAGGCGGTTTCTTAGAGCCTTTCCCGTTAGAGTTTATATTGCTTGTCTTTTGATTAAGTGAGCTTAATCTTGCCTGTATAGGTTTCTTCGAAGAAAGAGTGGCGGGTACCTTGGGTGGCCCTCTTTTATGATTCGTTCTGACCTTTGCCAAAGGCATTGGTGATGGCGTTTTCTCATCATTAATTGCTGCGATCTCATCACTATCTTTAATGTCATTATCGGTATATTTACCATACCCCAATGCTGTCTTGTGAACTTCATCGTCAGCCGCATTAGAAGCTAATAAACTCATTCTTCCCTGGATAGAGAGCTTCATCGGCTGCCCTGATACCTGAGAGTGTAAAGGAGAACTGTTTTGTCTATTTGTAATAGGATTATACCTACTGTCATCTTTTTTTTGGTCTTCCATTAGCCCTTTAAATTGAAGCAGGTCATTTTTCTTATTTCCATTGATTCCGCTATTTTGTGCACTGACGCTGCTAGCACTACCGCCAGTGCTGAGTTTCCGCAAACCACTTTTAATTGAAGACTTCAAGCTTTCTCCTGTATTTTGCCTCAAATTGGACCTACTTTTCCCCTCCAGCTCTCTGGTCTTCAAAAAATTTAAAGTGTCAACTTTGGGCTCTGCTTTTTCCAGGCTAGCTGATAACTCGTTCCCATTAAGTTGCGCAAAAACATAATCCTGGATCGCAGAGACGGAAGAAGTTGGAGTCCCTGAATAATTGTTCAAAACACGCTTATCTTTCGTGCCGTCATTTGCGTCGACTGTACTAGATGGAGTCGTCGGTTTATTTTCGAACTTCTGGGCTATCGAAGATACATGTGCTGACTTCAGCAAATCCAACAATGTTTTAGACTTTTCAAAATTTTCTCTGGGGATAATATTTGTGTTAATTAATTTAGATTTGTCTATAGTAGTGAAAGGATCTACCTTTTCCTTAGTAGGAGTTTTGCTCTCCATAGTGTTCACCACTGACAAGCGAGAAGCGCGCTTTGGCAATGGGGGTAAAGCTTCATCCTTATTTGCCTCACGCATCACAGTGAAAGGAATAACATTGGGGATCTTTTGTATGCCCCGCATGCGACAGACCTCGTCTAGTACCTGAGTAGCTGTGGGCCTTCTCCGGGGATCTTTTCTCAAACAACACTTGATGATATTGATTAATCGTGGAGAAAATATCAGCCCTTTCTGGTTAATTGGTATTATGACGTCAGAAGTTAATATCAGTCTCTCGAGGTCTTGCATGGTCCTATGACTTGGCAGCTCAAAAGGTGTTGTGTAATAACATAATTTGTATAAAAAACATCCCAACGCCCATATATCCAGTTTATCATCCACTGCAAACCCGTGAGACATATCAATCATCTCCGGTGCCCTGTACTGAGGAGTGGTATTTCTCATGATATCGTCATGCATGAATTGCATCTCTTGTGCGTTCTTAGGAGGTGGAAAGTAATTGGACACTGAACCAAAATCGCACAACTTGTAAGTCCCTTTCTCATCTATCAATACATTTTCGATTTTAATATCCCTATGCAAAAGTGGTGGTCTTAGGTGATGACACATGGCAACCCCTATTGTCACGTCGTACATTATTCTCAATATTTCTGGCTCCGTAAGTTTATGCGTTAACCGTGTATTCATGAAGTCAATTAATCCGTTTCTTGAGCAGTATTCCATTAGCACAAAAACTTCGTATTGCTGCCCTTGTGTCGGGTTGTAGGTGCCCACTCTCGAAGCATGCGAATCAATGTACGATACTATATGTTCATTATCTTTCAATCTCTTCATAGCATCTACTTCCTGTCTCAAAAGATTCAATTGAACTTTTGTTGGCACAAGTACTCTTTTCAAACATGCTATTTCTGAGTCTCTGAAATACGGCTTTATCTTACAGGTATAGACATGCGCAAAACCTCCTTCCGAAATATATTTTGTTATCGTTACTTTATGTGATCCTACCACCAATTCTGTGCCCGCTGGATATGCTGTTGGTGGTGGTACCGGCATTTTTGTTGTCCCGCTGTCAACTATCGATTTTTTTTTTTTTATTTTATTAGGAGGGATATTGTACAGTGAAATTAAATTTTCGTCTGAGCACAAAGATCGTTGAGAGCGATCTTAACTAGAGAATTTTTCACGGCATTAAGATGAAAACTTTGAGAAATAATGAAGCTATATTTCGAAGCAGAACGTTTCCTCAATGAAGGACAGCGTAATGGTAGCAAAGGGATCCAAAATAGTATTTTTAAGCAAACAAATTTGGTCAATTCACCAAAGCATATTTGTGCCTTGGTGTTCTCGACATTAAAGTACAGAGAATATATAGAAGCCATAATTAAAAAATCGAAACTAAGGGAAAGTATGAACAAAAAAGTTAGCGATGGATTGCTAATGTTATTGATACATGATCTCTTATTTTCTTCTAAGGGACGAATACAGCTGAAGAAACATCCTATCAAAGATGCAATTCTTAAACACAAGACTAGACTTAGTGCTGAGTTGACCAAATTGAAAGTGAAGTTTGGAGTCAAAAGTGCAGCAGACTTGCCTAATCTTATTGAAGATGTTGCTCCTGTAAAATGGTTTCGAATAAACTTACTTAAGACAAGCAGGAAAGATTTTTTTGAGAAACACTCATTTTTCGCAGAGCTCACTGAGGTAGAGACCTGGAAATTGGAAAATACGGGATACATCTACTGCGATCACTTTATCCCTAATTTGTACGCAGTACACCCAAGAGAGAGTCTAACTTCCACCAAAGCCTATACTGAGGGTGATATAATAATTCAGGATAGAGCATCTTGCTTTCCGGCTCACATTCTCAATGGCAATGCTGCCGATTTGCATTGTAGGGTGATAGATTCCTGCGCAGCTCCTGGCAACAAGACGACACAGTTGGCATCTTATCTAAGCTCTAGAAAAGATGCAGTCATTCATGCATTTGAGAAGGATGCTGTAAGGGTGAAAACCCTCAGAACAATGTGCGAAAAGGCCATAGGTGATGAAAAAAATCTTATTCAGATTATACAGGCAGACTTTACTAATTCGGACCCGCATAATTTTAGTGATGTGACTGGAATCGTGGTTGACCCTTCTTGTAGTGGATCAGGCATTTTTGGCAGAGAAGCTGATGGGAATAAGGAAGAGATAAACGGAGACGTTGACTCGGAAAGATTAGCTAAGCTATCTTGGTTTCAATTCAAGATCGTATGTCATGCCTTGCATTTTCCCAATGTTCGAAAAGTAGTTTATTCCACATGCTCAATTCATGCTCAAGAAAATGAGCAAGTTTTGTCTAAAGTCCTTCAAGACCCAGTAGTCGCAGGATTAGGGTGGAAGTTAGCATCTCGAGATTTGGTGGTCCCTGAATGGCCGAGACGGGGAGTTAGCCTGCATTTTTCTGATGAATTTACAAAAGAAGAAAGAGGAAATATGGCGGCAAGCTGCATTAGAGCCGTTCCCAAAGAGGATGGTGGAATAGGTTTTTTTGCTGCTTGTTTTATTCGAGAACTGGCAGAAAATTCGTTAGAGTCGCCAAGTACTGAGCATGAAGATGAATGGACCGGTTTTGACTAGTACAAAATAAACTTAAACTCTAATTCTTTCACCATGTATTATAGGATGTATTAGGCTAACTACTTTCGATACGATTGAGAACATCGGACACAACTTCTTGTGTAGAAGAAGATCCTCCCAAGTCGGCAGTTTTGATCTTATTTTCAGACAAGTTGGCGTCAATTGCTTGGTGTGCTTGTGCTGCTATTTCGGGGTATCCCATGAATTCAAGCATCAAAGCCGCGGACCTCAATGTAGCTATAGGGTTGGCAATACCCTTACCTGCAATATCTGGTGCTGATCCATGGCAAGGTTCGCCCATAGCAAAGGTGTCTCCAACATTAGCCGAAGGGACTACACCTAAAGATCCAACTAACGCAGCAGCACCGTCACTTAATATATCTCCATAGAGATTAGGAGCTACAACCACGTCAAAGGCTTGTGGTTCCCTAAACATACGATAAACCATGGAATCAACAATTTGCTCAACGTAACGCACTTCTTTATAGTTGCTATTAGATTCGTAGGTTTGACGACATACCTCACGGAACAAGCCATCGGTTTGTGACAATACATTGGATTTATGAACAACTGTCACCGAAGCTGAGTCATGCAAAGACTTTACTTGAGACAAATTTCTAACTAGAGCTCTGTTCAAGGCAATTTCATAAGCCATCTTGGCGATGTTGATCGTTGCTCCCTCTGAAATCCTCTTAATTGCTTCGGCTACTCTGGATCCATTTTCGGTGTAAGTTTTTTCTTCCTTGACGTACAAATCTTCAGTATTTTCACGAACAATTACCATATCGACTGGCTTCTCGCCTTCAACGACTGACTTTACCGGACGGACATTGGAATAAAGGCCTAGTTTTTTTCTTAAGGCAACAATGGGGGAAGAATAGCCCTCAACTTTATGCGAAGGTGATGACACGGCACCAAAGAGAGCACCTTGGCATTCCTTTTGCAAAACTTGGACAGAGGACTCGGGAAGCGCACTTCCCGTTGCCTTAAAGTGATCAAAACCGGCGTCAATGTTTACAAATTCGAAATTCACATTATTTTTTTTCAGTAACTTCTCAAGAAGAGCCTTACCTGCTGGAATGACTTCTCTACCGATACCATCCCCTGGAATTAATCCAATCTTCAATGAGTTTTGTGCTAGCCTAGAGCTCGAGAGGCCACGGCAAAAGAGTTTCTGCATTGTCAGAGAATTTTCCTTCTTTCTTGAGCAACACGGTTCCGAATTTTTCAACGAACTAAGTTCAAAATCGCAAATACCATGTGACGAAAAAACCGTGCACTACATTAGTTTCCTCATAGCACTCCATCACTTAATTAAAAAGTATTTACAGTATAAACACGATAAACATATCATTATATCACGGAGCATCATTAGGGCCCAACCAAGACTACTTTTATTTTTTCAGATTTTCTAAAAGGCTATTTGGCATGCGCCCGCTGTAGTTGGTTCAAAAACCAGTTCATTTCTCTCCATCTCTCACAACACCGACCTTTGTTGGTCTTAATACTCTTGAGTTCAAAGTATAGCCGTCTTGTTGAATATAGAAAACGGTACCCGGTTGTTTGTCGGATTGTGGAATCTCAAAAGTAGCCTCGTGCAAATTAGGATCAAATTGTTTATCAAGAGCTTCTATCTTTTCAATACCATACTTGTTGAGAGTTTTCTCAAAAACATTTTTGGTCATATAAACACCATCGTACAAGTTTTTGAATTCCTGGTCGTTAATTGCCTCTGCTTTCACCGCATTCAAAGCCAAATTAAAGTTGTCCAACGAGTCCAATAACTCCTTGGAGAATTTCTGCAAAGCAAAGTCCTTTGCTTTCTGTATCTCCTTCTTGGTCGACTCTTGAAGAGAACGGAAATCTACTAATGCTTTTGTGTAAAAGTTTTTCATTTCTGCCAACTCTTTGTCTTTCTGCGCCAATTTACTTTGCAAATCCTCAATTTGCTTGTCTTGTCCACTCTCAATTTCATTCTCTACATCATTTTTTGTTTCTTTAGAAGCCTCTTGATCTTCTTTTTTGTCCCCATTGTCAAGTTTAACCTTCAAGTCTTTGTCGGCTTCGTTAGAGGCAAATCTAATACTAGGTGCCCTCATCGCAAACGACAGTGGCATTCTTGCGAACGGCATTCTCGCGGCACGAAAACCTAATCCGCTTCTAGCCAATTTAACTAATGACCTTTGCATTGTCTTTATGTATATATATACTTTTTTTTTTCTTTGAAGAACTTTAGGTTGTATTAGAGTACTCGATCTTTTTCATAGAATCCGCATATAATTTTTTTAACTACTTATGTAAGCTTGATCATAATCGAGACGGACATTCTTCGCTTAACAAAACAAAATAAAATAAAATAGTATAAAAGAAAATTAAAGTGAACTTTAGAGTTTCTAAATTCATCTTCATATACACCGTATATTTTGTCTAAACTTTAGTCTTTTTTTTTGTAATGTTTTTCTTCCCACGTTTGACTTTCTACTCGGTTGCCACTTCAGAGTGATTATCCTGTAAGAATGAAATTGTTGATTGTGCGTCTTTATGGTGGTTGCGGCGAGGTCTTTTTCCCCCTGCTCTTACACCCTCGGGAAGTCCTTAGAGCTGCCAGCACTTTTACTTTATTCTTTTTCTATAACATTTATTTCTAGTCTATGATCCACGGTACTCTAAGGCTCAGGTATTTTTTTTCTTAGTGCCCACATATTTCGCAGCAATAAGACAAAAATACGTCATAGAGGTAGGATAGATGAGCTGGTCTTTAAATAAGTTCAGCATCCTAAAGTAGTTACATTATCAACTTTGATTATTTTCTCGCTTTGCAAAACACGTTTAAACTTTTTGACCTCTATAAAAAAAATATACTACAAATGCAACGCATTTGCATCTAAGGTCTTTTTGGCCTCTGCAGCGACGATCACGACTGTGTCTGCTTCTATCTTAACCTTGGTTAAAAAAAAAAAAAAAAAAACCACTTCCTTTCTAATTACCATTGCATTTGTTAAAGTATAACTCTACACAGAATTATACGGCTAAATACTATCAAAGGATGATGGTTTTTGCTATTTCTAAATCATTTCGGTTGCAGATATTATATCCTGTGTATAAATCCATCACATAAAAATTTAGCACTGATGCCTTCCATAGAACATCGACAAAGTTGAAAATATAGTAGAACAGAATGAAACAAAAAAGAGTAAAGGCTTATAAAAAACAAATTAATGTGTATGTTCGTACTTTCAAATTCCGAGAGCCCTTCCAAACAGTGATCGACGACCGTATAATTTTAGATTGCAACAAGGCATCCTATGATTTGGTCAAGGGTTTAAAACGAACAGTACAAGGAGAATTGAAACCAATGATTACTCAATGTTGCATGCAAAAGTTATATGAGAGTAAAAATTCGGATGCGATTAATTTAGCGAAACTGTTCGAAAGGAGACGTTGCAACCATTCACCTTCTGATCCGCTCGAACCTTCACAATGTATAAATTCCATAGTTGATATTGAGGGAGAGAATAAATTTAGATATGTTGTGGCAACTCAGGATCCCGATTTACGAAAACACCTTAGAATGGTTCCGGGTGTACCACTTATATATATGAAGAGATCGGTCATGGTTATGGAGCCGATGTCATCCAGCAGCGCTCAGTACGCTTCTGATTTTGAGAATCAAAAGTTGAAAGCTATGTTGAATGATTCCGAAGCCGGTAAAGTCCATAAAAATGAAGAGTCTAATGATGCGAGACCTTTGAAAAAGAGAAAAGGACCAAAAGAACCAAATCCTTTGAGCGTTAAGAAAAAGAAAAGTGAACCAGAGTCATTTGGATCACAAACTTCACAGAAAAGACGAAGGAGGCATCACAAGTCGAACAAGATATCTGACGAAGCCGACAATCAACAAAACACTTCTGTAGAAACAGAGATTAATGCTAATAAAGACAACCTTAATGAAAATTCAAGTTAAAATCTTTCCAGAAATTTACAAATTTCAAATATAGGGTACGGACATCTATATCATTGAAGCATTGTTCATTTATATATCACATATTTATAGACGTTTTCTTTATATATATATGTATATATTCTTCTTTTTTTTTTTTTTTCTTTTTTTTTTCTTTTTGGTTTATTTTGGGCTTTTCATTTACATCGAATTGTTTCAACATATACATCGTTCTATCTATTTTTCTATCTATGCATATGTGATTTACATATATACATCTATAAGTTCTCTAATATGGAAAATCCGCTATTATAGTAATAACTTGGAGTTTCCTTTTGTTGAGTTAAATCGTGCTCTTTTTTTAGATTACGGCTCGGGCCTTGTTCTACTCGCAAAATGTTTTCTGTCGTATCATCTATCAAACACAACTTACAATCAAATGCTATGGAAGCACTTCTTAGTATCTCTCTTAGCCTTTTTGAAAACAAATAAAGGCGATTTTCTTTGTTGATATCCATATCACGGTACCATGTGCTCGAGTACAAAAGATAAGTGTTGTCCTTTATGCACTTAAGATGACAGTCTCCGATACTGAAATGCGAAACCACATCTTGATACACTTCTTCTATCTGAGTTCCTGATACACCTAGGAAGACGTCCTGAACCAATACTGAGTTGTATAGTTTGTGCTCATCATTAAATGAAGATGTAATAGTAAGTGGTGAAGACTCTTGGATCTTTTTCTGCATCTCTATGGCTTCGCTAATGCTATCTCGAGGAATATCAGTAGAGCTCACAATTACAATAAATACGCTTCTATTGGGTTCCGCATCCTGAGATTCCGAGTACAATTTATAGCTCGATGCTAGCTCATGAATAAACCTCCTCTGGGGTTTACTCATTGGAGAAAAATAATGGCAATTATTGAAGGACAACGTCGCGTTTTCCTTGTCCATATACCTTTCAGATACGAACGATCTAATGAAACTTTCTATCCTCGTACACCAATTACTTTGTTTCTTGAAAGTTTCAATAACAAAGTCGGAATAAACACTATCCTTGTCTTCTTCATCAGACACAGATAAAGCTACTTTTAACTCAGCATTCCTCTTTCTTTTCATGCAAATATCATCGCACTCCAAAGTTTCTCCGATTTTTGATTTCAGAGTCAAAGAAGCACCACAAGGTATTTTAACTGACTTTCTCCCACAACGGCAAGTAATATGTACAGGATCAGTACACATCATCTTATCGCAAGATGAGGGCATGCCAGCTTTTCTGTAGTGGCACTTCTCTTTACAATAATGTGGACAGGTTGATCTGCGCTTACGGCAGAATGCTGTGCACGATTTTGGATTAGCATGAATTCTACTTTTTGTACATGCTTGGGAACATACCTTCAAACAAGGGTGGCCACAGTCCATGGGCTGACGGCAAGTTGTACCACATGAAACATTTTCTTGTGAGCACATTACATTTGAAACATCCTTCAAGCCGCAATTACATCTCTTGGTTACTTTTTCAGTGCACTTAGGACATTCAACATCATCACCATGGCACTCGTGCATTTCTTGTTTATGGCCGCAAGATTTTTCTCTCACGCATTGTTCATGACATTCAATCTTAGAACCGCATCTGACTGGAGCAGGAATAACAGTCTTACCACAATGGCAAGCTAAATCTGAGCTCGATGATTCGAGGCAGACACTACAAGGGCCACTATGGCATAGCGCATCACAGTAATGTCTACCACAGGATCTTAACCTATTACAAGTGCGTGTACAAATGTGAGCGGGCTCAACAGTCATCACTTCATGGTCATCACTCATTGACGCTCTAAGTCCTCGTCTCACGGCTTTGCGCTTGGCGCGTTCCCTCGTAAGAGCAGTTTGTTCGTAAGGACAACAAACTTCATTATGATGATGTCTTCTACAACTCAACAAGACAGGACATTTATGTTTACACTTGGGTCTATATCCTTGTCTAATAAATTGACAAGGTACCGAGAATGAATAATTCTCGCATCTGCATTTAACGTCTAACACATTAGCACAACGACATTCGCCCTGGTGACATTTGAAAAGGCAACTGCAGCCACATGGGAGTAATTTTCCACATGCTAAGTCACATTCTGGTACAGGATCGCTGCAACTTTTTCTTTCGAAAGGATCCACTTTGGTTTTTCCACAGTAGCACGTAGTGACTTTTGATGGCGAAAGTGGACAAACTGGAGCCTTTGAAGGTAATGGTTGACAGACGACATCATTTTTATGCTTTCCACAATCAAAGTAAATTTCTGTCTTTTCTTTGCAAGGAAACTGACCTATCCAATTTTCCTGCGCGTCATATGAACAACTTTTGGGGAACCGATCATGACACAATATTTTATCATAATGTTTCCCACAATAGCACCTAACCTCTATCACTTCTTTACAAGGACCGCAGTAGCCCAGGTGACATTCTCTAACAGAACACTTGTGACCCAAGCTGCATACCGTGTTCTCACAGGGTTCATCGCATTTCCACCCTTCTTTATAAGGAGTAATTAAGCATGGTAGCTGTCTTTCTTTCTTCCCGCAATGACATCTCATCGGTGGCCCTACAGCACCACAAATGGGATGTTTACCAGGGTGACATACCGCGCTGCAACTATGTACACAATTGGAATAAGGCTCATCGCACGTATTGCCACAGCTAAAAGGGTGTTCGACATTTGGAGAGGGATCGCTTACTTTTCCACACCAGCACGTAAACCTTTTAGGTATTTCCTTGCGTGGTATGTTACATGAAGGACATTTCCAAGTCTTATTCTCAAGATTTCGGCTGGACCCGGTAATAGCCCAATCTCTAATGCATTTCAAGTCATACACCCTGAAGCAAGAATCACACGTCCAAATTTTAGAAAATGTATCTATCTCAGAAAGACACACAAGACAAGTATAAATTCCTTGCTGAATCTCCCTAATTATTGTACTTTCTATTGACTCATCAACTTCCTCCTCTGAAGATGGCTCTACTTCTTCCTCTGAAGATGATTCTTCTTCGGAGCAACCGTCCTTACCACTTGAGGCATTCCCTACAGAGTTCTCTTCTGAATCTCTTCTGCTATCATAGTACTCTGGAAAATGCAAATGTTCAGCCTTTTCTTCTTTCATAATATGATGCTAGCCTAAATTTTGTTCAACTGATAAGTAAAAATGCTACATCATCAAATTACACAAAGCGCTTTATATTACCTTACATTTAACTAGCAGAGAAAGGTCCACCGTAGTTGTTGTGGATCCGACATATCATAAGCAAAAAATAATATGAATAAAAATTGTAAAAGGTTGTAGGCGTCATCGAAATAGGATTAACCGATTCGTACACTTCTTCTTTTGAAGAAGTCCATGACTTTTTTAGCAGCACTAGCTTCTTTACCAGCAGAGGGAGATTCAAAGGCAGTGCTATTTCTGTTTTGTGATGCTGACTTATAGGATGAATTAGAATCGATCCTTTTTTGTTCCCTCACTGGTGGAGTAACTATTCGGTTGGTTTCAGAGGATTGCTCTAAAATTTTTTTGTTTGTAGAGTGATGGGTACCGGTGTTTGCAGTGTTAGAATTAGATGATTTACTGGATGATTGGCTGTTATACCCATTATTGTAAAACATAAACAAACTGAATCTATTACGTTTGCTGTGGTCCTTACTTTCTTTAGAAGCTTGGCTGTTATTGTCACCGTATGCTTTTCTCGATTTCGTAGAATTACTCCTAATTGTGCCAGATGGTTTAGAATTTTTAGAAGGATGTGACTCAGACTGTTTCTCTTTTCCTTGATTCAGAGTATTCTTCTCAGGAGCTCTTTCATTAGGTTTAAGTCCCTGTTCATGTTTTTTTTGTTCGTCTGCACTGCTTGATTTGGACTCTCTAGAAACCATCCGTTCAGATGCTTTTTCTGGTTTTTGGGGACCTTCATATACCTTTCCTTCATCGTTTTCTGGGCGTGATTGTATGTTTTTTTGACCTAATTCTATCTTGCTGGTGGCATAATCGTTGTCGTCAGCATTTGAAGCCTCGTTATCGAACGCTTCCGACTCGTTATCTGATTGACGGTCCACCTTAGGGTAGTCAGGTTCATTGGCTACAACTGTGCCCTCCAGTCTCCTAGACTCCTGCTCTAAAGCGTCGCTTTTCTGTGGTTTCATTTTGTTGTGTTCAGCTAAATCTAGTGCTTCCATTCTATCTTCCAAGTAACTCAAGACCGAGTTCCTTTTATTGGTGTTGCTAGATGAGTCGTTTGATAAAACGCCATTAACGTTTATATGGGTTACAACAGAGTTTCTTCTTGAATTCATGGACAGGCCGGTCGCTTTTATTGGACTGGAAGAATTCGAAGCCAAGCTTGCCGTTTCAACTTGTGGTGTGGCTTGTTGCTTAGACGCAAACAGCGACGAGCGAGCCTGTCCTCCGGACCATACAGGGATCTGTGGATCATTGTGGTCCAATAGTAATGAACTCGTGGTCATTGTTCCGACATTTGTGGGAAACAATGATGATGATAATGACGAGGGATGATACGACGTTGGCCTGGGCTTTTTGTTCGAATGAGGTAACATTCTAGCTGATTCCCTTGAGACTGGTGTATTTGCTTTTGTAGGTAATTGCTGACCTAACGACGACGCTGCTCTCTCGGTATTTGAAGCCTCGACATTCTTACTAGAAGCAGCATCACTTATTTGGTTGGAATTATGGTCAAGCAAACCGTTATTTACCGAACCTGATGACGCTGAGGTTTCTTTGTTTTCTGACTTTCTCGGACTTTCGATGATTGTTGAGATCGTACCGCCATAATTGAATGCAGAAGCACGGGTATTCGTAGCATAAGGATTCGAAATTGCTTTGTTGGAAGATTGTGGCCCCATGTGATTTGTTGTGATCGACTCCAACGACGTCACGGAGTTACGTCTATTGTCATGCTCTGTAGCGACAGCTTTCAATGCATTACTGGCTGAAGAATTTGTCTGTGATATTGATGCTGTTTTGCTGTTCCCACTCGACTGGAACGTAGTAGCATAAGGCACTCGCTTAGTAGGCGAAGGTGACCTGCTGGGAGATTCCTTTGCATTGCTGATACTGTTGTATCCGCGTGCGCCTGATTGTATTTCCGCAATCGTGTTTGTGCTTCCTGATGACGCAATAATTGAATTTCTGGGGGCGACAATGTTTCCGCTGTTGGGCGCTAATATGAAACCTGTACTGTAGGAGCTCTCGTTGATCATGGAGAACCTCTTGCTGGCTGAATTCAAAATCCCGCCTGTACCTGCTCTACTGGATGTAACCTTGTCTCTCATGGCATTTCCGTCGATCATTCTAGCATCAGATTTTTGTTTGTATATGATATCCCACTCTGGTTGTCTGATAGAAAGTAAATTCGAGTACGAGGCGAACCAAGGGTGGCTCATCACTCCTGACATTGATTGCCTTTTCCTAGGATCAGGCACAATTATTCTTCGTAAGAGATCCCTGGGTAATGGTAAAATATACTCAGGAAACGTGAGCGGCGTACGGCAAATATAGTGATACAAGCGCATTATATCAGACCCATCTTCGTTTTCAGGATCGTCATCGAATGGTAAATAACCAGCCAACATCGCATATAGAATAACCCCAAGTGACCAGATGTCCACCTTTTTACCCTCGTAAGGCGCCTGTGACAACACAAGTTCTGGAGCAGCATAACAGGGAGAACCACACGAAGTCTTCATCATGTCGCCTCTATCCCTGCTATATGAATTCACGAAACCAAAATCTGATATGATCACATTCTTGTGTTTGTCAAGCAAAAGGTTTTCTAGCTTCAAGTCTCGATGCACCAACCCTTTAGCATGCATGTAATCTACACCACTTACCAATTGGGCGAAAAGTTTTTTCGCTTCGTTTTCTTTAAGACATTTGTTGGTCAAAATATAGTCGAATAGTTCTCCCCCCGATGCGTATTCTAGCACAATGCCAATGTATTTCGCACTCTTCATCACTTCCACAAGATGTACGATATTTGGATGGTTCAACAACTTTAACGAATTTATCTCTCGATGTACCTTGATTTCACTTTCACTGTCTTTAACAATACTGGCTCTTTTGATCAACTTAATTGCTACTTGGTTCAGCTGCTGGCCGTCTTTGCGCCATCCAAGTTTCACTTTACCAAACTCTCCTTCCCCTAGTGTTGCTCCTAAAGTATATGCTCCAAATCTTACCTCCCTGTGTGGCATTCTTGCTTCCGATGCGCTTCTGAATGCTCTCTTCTGGTCCATTTGAACGTCTGGTGGTTTCCCCTCTCTATAGTCTCCTCTCTCTCTTCCTTGGTCCTGTCTTTTTCTCTTTATTTTAACAATATTATAGATCCCCAAGGTGTTTATTTGTACTCCTTTAGTTCTCTCTCGGCTTCCTCAACAACTTAGCCGCTTCCTTGTGTGTTAGCCCCGATTATTTGCAGCCTTTTGTTACAACCTTTATTTTTAAACTTTACCTTCCGGTTTGACTCAACTTTGCTTACCTGTAATCAAGCTAAAGTTGTCCTCTAGATTTCGACACTTTCACAAGGACTCTAACACTGTCCTTCCAGGGGTATGTACTCTTGCAGTTGTGTTTACTTTGGTGGTGTTTACATTGTTTTGGTAGGTACACTTCCTCGATGTGTTGTCGGGGGTTCGCTTACCATCACGGTAATAGATAAACAGTAACGAGCAAAACTCATCAGTTGAAACGAACAACAAAAAAAAAATGTGCGCGTGCACATAACAAGAGATTTAGAAGGGAAAGCATAGAGGGGAAGCATTGATTAAGAATTAGAATGGTGGTTTCTGGCATTTTTCTCTAAGCAGATCGTTTGTGACAACAGCAGCGAAATTATTTTGCAGTTTACGCTTAGCCAAGGATTTTGATACTGATAAATGCAAATGGCCTCTTGGCTTGATTTCCGAGCATTGTCTGCTGTAGGTTAACCATTAGAGTAAGGTGGTCTGAGTCTGCAGCATGCACAAGTGGAAAGTTTGCAGAATCATAGGCGTGCGCGAAGCAATTAACAGAGGAGAGGCTATCTTGCCAAAAAAATTAGAGTGGGGGGTGTGACCGAGTCTTCAGTTGCAGAGATGAGGTGGCTGCCAAAACCCGGTTAAGGGGTGAGACATTCTTTTGAAAAGTGTATGCAGCTGGGTCCGAATTTCCCAATTTCGCTTTTGGAAATGATAATAACCCCTCGTAAAGGGATGCACCTTTGCCAAGCGGATTCTAGTCGTCGTGTGTATGCATAAATAGTACGCGTCATGAATGTTATTATTTTTGCAAACTTACTTACATGTTGTTTTGATTTGCTGTGTGTGTTAGAAGCCTAATCGGCTCCTATAGAGTAGCGTTCAAGTCTGTAGCACAAGTCCTTTTTTTTTTTTCTTTTGCGGTCGAGCTCAAACGTAATAGGAAGTGCAGAAGCTTTTGGTGTATCCTTGAGGAAGGGTTTACTAGTCTATCGGGTTTACAGATTAGGTCTTTTTAGGTACGCTTTCAACGAAGTAAAGCAAGCGGTAGTTTTAGGTTTATCACGAAACAGATAAAGGAAAATGACGCAGGTGGAAGCAGAGGCCCAGCAAGAGCTGCAACATTTAAATGGTGCCGAGGATGATGATGAGGGATTTGCAGGGCCCTTGCCGATAGAACAGTTAGAGGGTAACGGGATAACGGCGGGAGATATCCGAAAGTTGAAGACGGAAGGATTTCACACTATCGAGAGTATAGCTTATACCCCAAAAAAAGCTTTATTGGGAGTCAAAGGGATCTCGGAAGCCAAAGCAGACAAGGTTTCTATGGAGGCGGCAAAGTTAGTTCCCTTAGGCTTTACCACTGCCTCAGAGTATCATAGCAGAAGGTCAGAGTTGATATGCATAACCACAGGTTCGAAGAGATTGGATACTCTTCTTGGAGGAGGCATAGAAACAGGGTCTATTACTGAAGTTTTTGGGGAATTCAGAACTGGTAAATCCCAAGTTTGCCATACTCTTGCAGTGACTTGCCAGTTGCCTATCGATATGGGAGGTGGTGAAGGAAAATGTTTGTACATCGATACGGAAGGGACATTTAGACCAGTTAGATTGGTCTCTATCGCTCAAAGATACGGCTTGAATCCCGATGACTGCTTGGACAATGTTGCTTATGCAAGAGCCTATAACGGGGAACATCAATTTCAATTATTGAATCACGCTGCACAAATGATGTCCGAATCGCGGTTTTCATGCCTCATAGTAGACTCCATTATGTCGCTCTATAGAACAGATTATGCTGGAAGGGGTGAGTTATCGGCTCGTCAAATCCAAGTGGCCAAATTCATGCGGACCTTGCAAAGATTAGCAGACGAGTTTGGAATAGCGGTAATCATAACAAACCAAGTGGTTGCCCAGGTTGATGGTGCCAGTGCAATGTTCAACCCTGATCCCAAGAAGCCCATTGGTGGTAACATAATAGCACACAGTTCTACAACAAGATTGTCTTTCAAGAAAGGTAAAGGCGAGCAACGTATATGTAAAGTTTACGACAGTCCTTGCTTACCCGAAAGCGAGTGCGTATTTGCTATATATGAGGACGGAATAGGAGACCCTAAGGTAGAAGACGATGATAGCTAATCCCTCTTTCATCACAATAGTCAGAAGTTTCATTTCTAGATATCCTTCGTTATTATTATGGATCCAATAGCCACTTAGTTGGTATATATGAGAAAAAGCATACCTGGTAATATAGACTTTGGATTTTAATATGTTAGTGCGACCAAGGAGTCGATTTCACTACTAGCAGCTGTATCGAACTCTTTTTGGTTGTTTTTTTTTTTTTTTGCTTTTCTTTTAAAAAAAAAAAATGTAAAGCATCAACGTCCTTCGTCAATATTTCAAAGATAGAGTTTACGTTGTTTATAATGATGCACCAAGAATATTCTTTAGATTAATATTAGACATCAGTCTTAACTATGCTTAGTCTTATACACACATAGTTAGAGAGGAAAATGAGGACTGAAGTAACACAGAAGTATAAATAAAAAAATAGGTACCTTACAGCTTAATTACCTGAGCTTGGTAAGAGCCGACATATCTGATTTCCTTGGTTGGTTTCTAGAGTGCTTGCATGTTCCTGAACCCAGCTACCTATAGTATGGTACTTTAGGATTAATCGTGCACGTGATTTTCCGATTACTGTATCATAATTGAGTTTAGACTTCAAAACTAGGTTCGCTCACGTGTTACTTTTTCGAAAAGTTGCAAATCTTGTATAATGACGCAACTGTGGGGTCAAGTTTGGATATTAGGAAAAATTATATGTTTGGCGTAGTCTCTGGTAAAAGAATATTTTATAGAGATTCAAATGAGTATAAAGGAAAAAAAGCTTTATAAAGATGAGACCATTGAAAGTCATTCGTCAGGAAGAGGGTCCTTTAGAGAAAATGATGATGAAGGTCCCAACAAAGTAGCGAATACGATTATGGACTTTGAAACTGAAGAAGATGCTCTAGAACATGTAGAAAGTATAATTCAAATGACTGGGCTCTCTGATAAGGCTGATTATTTAAGAAAAGGTGCATTAGCCGTTAGTTTTCCTGAAACGACCTCCGAGAAATATGCATTGAATACCCAAGAGAAACGCAGCATTGGAGAATTCGATAAGCATCCTTGGAAAGAGCCTATAAGGTTATACTTATTAGCTATTACATCGGCTTTGTCTGCGACAGTGCAGGGAATGGACGAGTCAGCTGTAGGAGGGGCGCAGCTTTTTTATGTTCATCATTTTTCTATCGATGGGAAAAGCTCCTATGATGCGAATCTCCAAGGTATTATAAATTCGATACCTTATCTTTCAGCATCTGTGTTCGGTTGCTGGATATCGATTCCTATGAATGCCTTATTCGGAAGAAGAGTTTGTATTTTTATTGCAAGTTTTCTTGCAGCAGCCTCTGGCTTGTGGCAGGCGTTTTCCCCCTCGTGGCAAATGCTTCTTGTGGGTCGTTTAATTATGGGTGTCACTATTGGGATAAAGAGTGCAACCGTGCCTGTATACACGGCTGAGTCAACCCCTGGTAAAATAAGAGGTAGCTTAGTTATGTTGTGGCAAGCATTTACAGCGTTAGGCGTTATGTTAGGATCCGTAATGGGTATTGCTTTTTTAAATACGGGTAAAAATAATTGGAGATACATGCTAGGATCTGTTTTTCCCCTTCCTTTAGTGGTTTGTTCATTGATATTCTTGTCACCCGAATCACCCAGATGGTTGATAGCGAAGAAGAAATACAGAGACGCGTACAATTCTTTTCTCAAGTTGAGAATGGATGAACTCATCGCTTCCAGGGATTTTTATTATGCAGTATCCTTGATCGAAATAGAGAACCACTCTTCTCGAGGTTATACCTGGTTCTCAAAATACCTAAAGTTGTTTTCGGTACCTCGTAACAGGTCTGCGGCATTAGCAAGTTGCATCCTAATGTTCGGACAACAGTTTTGCGGAGTCAATGTGTTAACTTTCTACATATCAAGTGTTCTCGTTGGTGCGGGATTCTCTAATCACGATTCTTTGGCAGGTGCTTGTGGCTTCGGTGCCTTGGCTGTATGCGGTGCATTGACCGCTATTCCAATAATCGATAAGCGAGGAAGGAGATTTTTGGTGTTATTTACATTTCCTTTGTTAGCTATCTTTTTATTTTGGTCTGCATTCTCTTTTGACGCCAATAATCAGAAGACAAAGTTAGGACTCGTATTAGTCGGTCTTTACCTACACGTATATTTCTATGGTATCGGAAGTGGCCCTGTCCCTTTTACCTATAATGCAGAAAGTGCAGCATTAGCTGTAAGAGATGCACATGCTAGTTTGGGTACCTCAACAACATGGATGGCATGCTTCATATTGGGTTTTACGTTACCTAACATGAAAAATTCAATAAAGAATGAGGGGGTTTTTTGTTTCTATGCAGCATGGTGTATTGTGCTTTTTGTATTGATATTCTTATTCGTCCCCGAAACAAAGGGATATACGTTAGAAGAGTTGGACTTGATTTTTGGTGTACCAATAGTGAAACATGCGAGCTTCCAAATCAAGCTGCTTCGTTGTTTTATTTCTAGACTTTTTAAGAAAGATATAGTTCCCCAGAAAAGTTTTCTTGAGTATGCTCTTGCTTTACAAGCGCTAGAAAAGAAAGAGACTGAAAAACTTATTTAGGTAGTTCTTTCATCTGTTATTATAGAACGCTGCTTATAGTAAAAGTATTATTTTTGTGGGAAAACAAAAAAAAAAAAAAGAAAAAAGAAGACAAAAAAAGAGACAGAAATACCAAGTTAAATGTATTAAGCTGTAAAAGGAATGCGTGTACCCTTTTTGATTGGCTATATTCTTTTCTTCACATTAAAGGTCGATGATAGTCATGGTATTCTAGAAGAATTTTTTTTGATACTCGGAGTTAGAAACCAACTTATATCGACAATTTCATCTCTTCAATAGAGACCTTGTCAATGACGTTTTCGCAAATTATGGGCAAACGCAGCTATTTTAGGGTATTACACTAGTTCGCAATTGCTTTATACGAGAAAAAATATTCAGATTGTAGAGAATCAACAGCTAACACTGCGCTTTTAAAGACTGAGAGTTAGCTAGAAATTCTATTCAATGTATGATCCCTTATGATTTAAAACTATATAAGATTTCAAATATTTTAGGAGCGGTTTTGGTCTGATTCGAAGATTTTCTCGAAGAGTAAATACATATTACAAAAAATGTGCACAAGAAAATGCCAAGTAAAGTTGGCCTATAACTGACTGAGACCTCGTTTTCTGTTTTGTAGCACTCGTGTCTGCATTGTCGCCCCATCATTCACAAACTGAAAAAATAAAAAAATAAAAAAATAAAAAGTATTTTAGGACTCGAAAATGAATTGGAAATTTATTAGTCCCACATCTCGTTCCTATGAGTTCCCATTATTATAGTATACTACTTGTCTGCTGCATACTTCTGGGTACTTTGTAGTTGCTTCCTAGCCTATTGCTGTCACGCATGCTTATCTAGTAATAGCAAAGATACCTAAGTTCATTCCCGGAAAAGCGAGATTATCTTAAAAGAGGAACTGTATAATAGGTGAGATCATACATATTAATAGTAATTGTCATACTGTGCGGAATTAGCTCGATCCCCTTTGAGAAACTACTATACGAGGACCATTTTGCTGCTTCCTGTAATTTTGTGATTGTTCTCGTTAAAGTTGGAGTCAGAAATACTACGCTGTCGTATCTGTGTATACGTGTCTGTGCCCTTTGCCCTGCTTTTTATGCAGCACAAATTATCTTTTCCATCAGTATTGCGGGTAACACATGTAAAACTGAAGTCTCTTGTCGCTAGTATTCAAACGGCACAACGGTTATTCACAATATTTTTCATATCATTTGATTACTAACTTAGAGCTACCATTACAAGGGGTCTCGATTCCTCTAGATATCGCTAGAGATTGATTAAGGGCCTTTATACTTTACTAAAGAATTAAGGTAAAGAGAAAAAGTCACATAAAGTATTTGATCTTTTAGATAACTTTTTTTTCAACAAAAAAAAAAAAAAAAAAAAAAGAGAATAAAAAAAGCAAAAGCCGACCAAACACATTGTATTTAGTTACTACAAGAAATAAGGGGTAGTACCAGATGGATAGCTCTAGAGTAAGGAAAATATTCCCAAAAGGCTCTCAATCTTTTGGGATACCCATAGAAACAAAAAAAGAGCAGAGTCCAAACGAAGAAAAAAGACCTCATTCACAATCCGAGAGTAATAGCGAAAAAAAAATAAAGCTAGATACGTCCGAAGAGAGCAGTGGTTTCCCAAGAAGGGGGAAACTGACAGGACATAGGCCAGTTACTTCGTGTACTTTTTGTCGACAGCATAAAATCAAGTGTAATGCTTCTGAAAATTACCCAAAACCATGTCACAGGTGCAATCGAATGGGGCTTCATTGTCAAATAGATCCACGTTTCCGTCCAAAAAAAGGCTCTCAAATACAAACTTTAAAGGGTGAAATAGATGATTTAAAAAGTAAAATTGAAATGCTCACGAAGAGTGACTCACTTATAACGCAAGCAGTGCAACAGTATGGAGAGAAATCTGGAACTCTGCCTAGCCCTTATGCTGTCTCCCTCGATGAATCAGCACCATATGCGTACAATAGCTTACCTATGGATGATCCAATGAGTTCGTACCGCGATTTCTCTCACATGGCAACATCTAATCTCAGACAAGGGAGCAGTCACAATGATTCTTTGCAAAGTTTTGGAACACCATTCTCTAACTTCATGTACGGAGACGCTGCTGAAAGTGGATTGGAACACATTGACGGAGGCTTCAATGAGCATGCTGCGGAGCCGACAAGCACAAGCTTAACTTTTAGTAACTTGATGCCCTCAACTACCACACAAGAGGACTCCTCAAAAACAGAGAACAAAACAGAGCACGGTAGAATAAATTCCACTGAATATACTCCTATTCATGAGTTCACAATTGGCAATGTGACATTGCCTCTAAGTAAAGCCACAGAGCTTCATAAAAAATTTAAAGGGAAATTCTTACCCTTCCTTCCCTTCATGGGAGTTGATAGTCCCACTGAATTATATCACAGATCCGAGCTTTTATTTTGGACAGTAATGCTTACCGCATCACTTTCGGAGCCTGAGCCTGCCTTGTATATGACATTATCCTCTTTGATTAAAAAGTTGGCCATAGAAACATGTTGGATGAACACGCCTCGCTCTACATATATCATACAAGCCCTTTTGATCTTATCGATATGGCCACTTCCCAACGAAAAGGTCTTAGACGATTGCTCTTTCAGATTTGTGGGTTTAGCGAAGAATCTAGCTTTACAATTGGGATTGCATAGAGGCGGTGAATTTATACAAGAATTCAGCCGGACGCAGGCAAGCCTTGGGCCCGACGCTGAACGTTGGAGGACGAGAACGTGGCTAGCGGTATTCTTTTGTGAGCAATTATGGTCTTCCATATTGGGCTTACCTCCTCTGATTAACAGTATTGACTTTTTGGTAAAAAGAGCAAGCAATGATGCAAGTCTACCCAAAAACTTCAGGTCTCTTCTTTCCTTGGCAGTATTCCTGTGCACACTTATTAAGTCGATGGGAGCATCAGTTTCACGAGCCGACGGGCTTTTAGACCCCCTGGTTCGTGCCAGCACATTAGCCTTAGCACACAATGAGCTAGAAAATTTGAAAGATGGCTTAAATTTCGAGAACCAGCCCGCAGTCGAAATATATTATTTGTACGTGAAATTAATGATGTGTTGTTTTGCTTTCTTTCCTGGTACTCCAATCGAAGACCAAGTTAAATGTGTCAGCATGGCTTATCTTTGTTCCACCAGGATCGTAACGATAACTTCAAAAATGATATCCGATGCCAACTTTACTTTAATTGAGCTCCCGATATATATAAGACAAGCGCTTTCCTATGCTGTCTTTATGCTTTTCAAATTACATCTTTCTTGTTACTTGATGGAAAAATACGTTGATAGTGCAAGACAACTGATTGTCACTGTGCATCGCTTATTCCGAAATACTTTATCTTCATGGAAAGACTTGCAAAATGATATTTCAAGGACTGCTAAAGTCTTAGAAAATCTCAACATGGTACTTTATATTTATCCAGACATATTTCTAGATGATACAGAAACTTCAACAAGTATAATAAAGAGGATTCGATCCCATTTGACAGCTTCCTTATTTTATGACTTGGTTTGGTGTCTCCATGAAGCAAGAAGAAGAAATGCTTCCGGAAGAGGAGGAAGCAGTCGCAAGGATATTCATAATAGTGACAGTGCATCCAATAAGTATATCAACAAAGGCAGACTTGTTCCTCTTCCTTTTTACAATCAAATAACAAAAGATGATTTTAAAACAGTATCCACAACGACCCCAAACGGAACGACCGTGACGACTTTGGTTCCAACAGACCATGCCTTGACGCAGGCAAAACTGAGTGCTGATGCTTCCGGAAGAGAGAAACCTCTAGAGATTAATGGCATTCCCTTGCCAATGTTGGAAACTACTGGGAGTATGAAAGATCTAAACAATTTAAATCTGTCTTTCTCTGAAAATAACATACTGGAATTTGCATTCTGGTCACCTAATTCAGATCCGTGCAAAAATACGCTGGCATTATCAAAATTACCTCTAGGCGATAGCATGGGATCACTTGACCATACAAATCTGCTTCCTATGTCCCAATCTGAAGCTGAGACACCATCAATTCAGTCTGAAGCCCATTTGAGGCAAGCCACTCGCCTTGCCCCTACTTATATGCTTTCTGATTTTGCCGACCAATTCGATAATTATTTTCAAGAGCAGTCTGATGACTGGTTAAATGAAGACCACCAAGATGACTTCTTGGGTTGGTTTGATTCTACGATTAATGAAAGCTAGGTTATAGAGTGAGGTTAGTTAACAGCTACCTCCTCTATCCATGATCATTTTTATGCTTTACGTTATGTATTTATGTAAGAATATTTTCTAGTTTTCTGAAGCTACCTGGTTTATCGTCAGCACAGTAGGCCCATATTGTTGCTTAAACCATGAAAGTGTGTTATGCCTAATGTCACGTGTAGGAGTGCACATGCGCATGCTAATTTGCTTGAGCATTACACCATATAAATGGTGTAATTATATCTGTATTGAACCATATATTGTACAGAAAAACAGCTTACGATGCTTGGTAATCTTTTAGCACGCTCCTTGTACGGTAAAAGTCTTGCGCGCTCGGTAGGAGCTCTTAGAGTCCCTACAATGAGTGCCGGGTCGAAATTGTCGCAAGTGAAATTTTATTCGAAGTTTGAAAATCAACCTAGACTCAGACTCGGGAGTATTGCACCAAACTTTCAGGCTGACACCACGAGTGGAAAATTAGATTTCCATAATTATATTGGTGACAATTGGGTGTTGTTCTTTTCTCACCCTGCTGATTTCACCCCTGTGTGCACTACTGAGTTGGGTGCTTTCGCCAGCCTTCAACCAGAGTTCAACAAGAGAGGGGTTAAGTTGATCGGATTGTCTACCGATGGTGTTGAAAGTCACAACAAGTGGATTAAGGATATTGAGGATGTAACTAGCTGTGGTTCCAAGGTTGGCTATCCGGTAATTGACGACGCTTCAAAGGAAGTTTCTTTCTTGTACGATATGGTTACCGAGGAAGACTTTGGCAAGATTTCTAGTGGTCCTGTTTCGACAGTCAGATCTGTCTTCATTATTGATCCTCTGAAAAAGGTCAGATTAATCATGACTTACCCTGCTTCCACCGGTAGAAACACAGCAGAGATCTTGAGAGTCATTGATGCTTTGCAGTTGAGTGACTCTAAGGGTGTTGTGACTCCAGTTGACTGGACTGCTGGTGCTGATGTGATCATTCCTCCTCCCGTGAGTAATGAGGCTGCTAAAGAGAAGTTTGGTGACTTCAAGACTTTGAAACCTTACTTAAGAACTACAAAGATTAACTAGGTTAAGTAACTTTCTCAAATTAAAGTGCTTAGTTATTTATGAATTATTCTTGAACTTCTTGAGTTAGTTCATGTAAGACCTCTGTTCCTGAATCTAGGCTTCCGATTTGCTTCTCTCATAAAAGGAGTCAATTCATTGAGATTGCTGATCCCGTGATCTCATAAACTCTTGTATATGGCACTCTAAAACCTAACACTACTATTTACCTCAATGCGACAGATATGTGCTAAAATCTTGCCTCTTGAAAGATATTATAACTGCGAAATTTTCAATTTTAATGCAAAAAAAAGGCAAAAAAAAAAATATATAAAAAGAGAAAAAAAAGCTAGAAATTTCTTCTGAAAACGAAGATAGGAAAACACAGGAAGCCACTCAACTATAGTTTACCCCTAGTCCTTCTTTACGGACGCAGAAGCAGTTGAAATCAGTAGAAAAAAGAAAAAAAAAAAAAAACCTTCGCCGTAGACTGCATTCGGATTTATCCTAATTGGGTAATATAATTGTAATATCCTCCCCCCCAAAAAAAAAAAAAGAAAATGTATATATTATATATACTATTACGCGTCATATCTTTATCGCTAATGGAGTTACGATTTGTACTTTGAGTATATAACCTAAAGAATAAAGATCTCATATAAGAAGAAAAGGCTTAGAGGAGATGAGTAATAACATTATATCATCACCGGGTCGTATACCATCAGATGCGGCACATTTATTTCAATCTTCACAACCGCCATCATCGGTTGGTCGGTCAGGAGATATTTCCACCCAAAGTCAATCAGGAGGACTAAGTAGTGAGGCCAACTTGACACAAGGACCACCACTCACAAATACGCACGTCCCATTAACATCGTCGCGAAGAAAACAAATTGCAGTACCTAAAGTTGTTGACATCACAGGAGAAAAAGTGAGGGAAAGTTTCGAGCTGTTTCTCGAGAGCTTCGTAGACGAAGATAATATAAGCGAAAATGATCAATGGAAGGGTAGAATATATCTTGCGCAGATTGAAGTTATGAGAATATACGAGTACAGTACGTTATATGTTGACTATCAGCACTTAGTAGAAGTGGAAGATGGAGTTTTGGCGGCGGCAATACTAGAGCAATATTACCGTTTCTCGCCCTTTTTGACAAAAGCACTAAAGAATTTATTAAAGAAATATGCGCCTAGTTTGTTGAATACAAGCATTTTGGGAACTAGTAACAGCGAGGAAGATGAGACTACCAGGAATGAAAGCGCATCGGGTTTATCGTCGACAGGATACGCGGCAAACGAAAGAGTATTTCAAATTGCTTTCTTTAATTTGCCCACTGTGAGCAGGATTAGAGAAATTCGAACTGAAAAGATTGGGACATTGATGTCTATTCTGGGGACGATAACCAGGACGTCTGAGGTCAGACCGGAACTCTATAAGGCTTCTTTTACTTGTGATTTGTGTTCCGCTGTTGTTGAAGGGATTGAACAAGTATTTAAGTACACAGAGCCGACCTCGTGCCCTTCTTGCGAAAATCAGTCTTACTGGTCTCTTAATGTGGCTAAGTCTCAGTTTATCGATTGGCAACGTGTAAGGCTTCAAGAAAACGCCAATGAGATCCCTACTGGGTCGATGCCACGAACTTTGGATGTAGTATTAAGAGGTGATATGGTAGAAAAGGCCAAACCAGGAGATAAATGCAAGTTTACGGGAACGGAAATTGTTATCCCCGATGTGTCTCAATTGGGGTTGCCGGGGGTGAAAGCACAAGCCGTGAGAGAGAATAGAGGTGGTGGGTCTTCGGAACTTAATTCAGGCATAACCGGTCTCAAATCTTTAGGTGTCCGCGATTTGACCTATAAAATTGCATTTTATGCTTGTCATGTTTCTTCTATGGTCAACAAAGGTAATGGTAGCGGCGAGGAATATAATAATGCAATCGAGTATCGTGGATCTGATGAGCAGGAAATATTCTTGACTTCTTTGAATGATACCGAAGTAGCGGAACTAAAGGAAATGGTTAAGGACGAGTACATATATGAAAAATTAGTGCGCTCTATATGTCCGACAGTTTTTGGTCACGACGTTGTCAAGAAAGGGATTTTGCTCCAGTTGCTAGGCGGTGTCCACAAAGAGACTGTTGATGGTATAAACCTAAGGGGTGACATTAATATTTGTATTGTGGGCGACCCTTCGACAGCAAAGTCTCAATTCTTGAAATACATATGCAATTTTTCTCCAAGAGCCATTTACACATCAGGTAAAGCTTCATCCGCGGCAGGATTGACAGCAGCTGTCGTGAGAGATGAAGAGACAGGCGAACATACTATTGAAGCTGGTGCTTTGATGTTAGCTGATAATGGTATCTGTGCTATCGATGAGTTCGATAAGATGGATGTTGCCGATCAGGTAGCTATACATGAAGCGATGGAACAACAAACAATTTCGATTGCGAAGTCAGGAATCCATGCTACTCTTAATGCTCGTACATCAATCTTGGCTGCATCCAATCCAATCGGCGGGAGATATAATAGAAAAGTGGGCTTGCGCTCCAACTTGAATATGACGGCACCAATTATGTCTAGGTTTGACCTTTTCTTTGTCATCTTAGACGACTGTAATGAGAAAGTTGATACAGAATTGGCATCTCACATCGTTGATTTACATATGTTACAAGATGAGGTTATTAATCCTCCTTTCTCAGCGGAACAGTTATTGGGTTATATCAGATACGCTAGGACTTTCAAACCAAGGATGACTAAGGAAGCAAGAGACTATTTGGTGACGAGATATAAAGAGCTAAGGAGTGACGATGCCCAAGGTTTAGGAAGATCGTCGTATAGAATCACAGTCAGACAGCTAGAGTCTATGATACGATTAGCAGAAGCCATAGCTAGGGCAAATTGTACCGAAGAAATAACGCCGCGGTTTGTCGCTGAGGCTTATGACTTGCTCAAGCTGTCCATAATAAGAGTCGAAATGGGTGATGTTAACGTGGATGATGACGATGATGATGATGATGACGGTGACAATGACGGAGAAAGCTTCACAGATATTGGCGCTAGTGAGCTAAATGAGCAAAGACAGGATACAGGAGTTGAAGACAGAGGCACGAACCAAAGCCAGTCGCTTCAGCGTAGCAAGCTGAAGGAATCAATCCTGATTTCTTACGATAAGTATGTAGCCATGCTAAATCTAGTTGTGAAGCGTGTGTCCGATGATGACAACGCAGGTGGAGAAGGTTTGACTGCAGAAGAAATAGTAAATTGGTACTTGACCCAAAAAGAGGACGATCTCCATAGCGAGCAAGATTTCTATCTGGAAAGAAGATTATGCTATAAGGTGTTGAAGAGACTTGTGAAGGACAAAATCTTGATGAGTGTTACTCATCTAGATAACGATACCTATATGATTCAAGGCGAGCAGGAGCAAAGCCCATCAAAAACTGTATACATCTTACATCCTAATTGTGCTATTTTGGACTTCTTCGATCAAACCAGAAGCGGCTCGACCGATCATTAAGGTAGAAAGCCATAAATAACTAGGCCCACATTATCGTACAAATTAAGTTTATTATAGATTAGCCCATATAGTACATATCTCTCTGAAGTCCGTAAGGGTTCCCTTCTCTATACTACAAACCTGTCCTATAGATATTTTTAATTAAGGCTCTCTTACTGCCGGAGAAGGAGACTCAAGAAAATCATAAGAATAAATGGATGCGTTCATGGATGTGTTCGCTTTTGTCCGGAAAGATATATTATCCGCCAACCCAAAATCATCAAGTTTTCCATTAGTATTTACACTGAGCAGGGACGTGTTAGAATCCATTTTCATGTTCAGGGTGGGGGAAACTTTCTCGCAATTAAAGCAATGATCTACAAAAGACCTCGAATCCGGAAAAAGCTTCTGACAAGCCCTACACCAACCTTCGTTTGACTTTTGATTACGAGATTCAGGGTGCTTATCTTGAACAAAATGAACTAGTCGTAGATGTCTCCTAAGAACATCTAATCGATTAAATGCACCACCGTTTCGATGACAACTATGATCGTTTTTCCAGAAGGGACAATGAAACATTGGTTCTGAGTGCGATCGAGCATGCCTCCGCAAGTCAGAATGCCTCGCAAAAGCCCAATCACAACCTTCGTACTTACATGCAAAAGGTCTTTCATCAGAAACCCCAGGGGTAGATTTTGCTCGGGGTTTTATCACTCTATCGACTATTTTGCGCGGTCTCCCGCTCTTAAAACTGACATCAGTCTGAGTCAAGGGCAAAGTATCTAAAGCCGGCATTGTATTAGCCAGGATATCCAGGCTTTTGCTCCTCATGTTGGCCCCTGAAACTCCGGTTGGTGCGGAATTCGGCTCCAGTACCAGTGGCACACCCCTCGGAAACCCCGGCTCTAGGCCATTTTGCGATATCGGCTTCAATGGATACTGTGGGCCAAAATGTGGAGGAATATCATGAGGAGATACGCTGCTCTGAAATCGTGGAATGTATAGCCCTTGTGTCTGCTTTTGCAATCCCTGATACGGCCCTGCTTGGCTCAATGGCGGTATAAAGCCCCCATAGTACCCAAAATATGTATTTGGCGGCGTCTGTAGCGGCGGTTTCTGATAATTTTGCTGATATTGTGCCAATTGGGTAACATTATGGTTGAATCCTCCATGTACTACATCATACGGCATCCCTCGCTGCTGCAATCCATATTGCTGCATTCTGTCTTCTGAGTTCTCTATCGCCTTATTCATTTGCTGCTTCATATTTCCCGTGTAACCTTCTGGCATCTCTTTTTCTTTGAAAGCTCCTCTTGTCTCATTTTCCTCTTTTTCTGTTACAATTTTGTCCTGTGGCCTCATAATACTTTTATTGATGCTTTCTTTCTCCACATGTCTACTATCGTTTAATAATGGCTTCTCCGGTAGTGACATTTTCATTTTTGAACCCCTCTTAGCGCTGAAAAAGCAAACCTTTTTCTTATTATCAGGTTTTCTTCTATCTCTCTATAGCTAAATGTCTTACTTTGTTAGTATTTCTATCCAAATTGGCTTTCTCATCTACCGGTACCGGATTTTTTTTTTTTTAAAAAAAAACCAGTTTTGTGTCATTATGAGATATGAATTGGTCTGCCCTCTAAAATTTTGCTATTTCCTTGTACGGCACGTCGTTTACGCATCGAGCTATTGTCTTCTAGATTAAGCGTTGAAACCACCAGGGTTAATCACATCGAAAGGATGGGGTCAGATGAAAGAAGAGCAAGAATATGTACAGAAGAAAGCGCATTAGATATGCAAAAATAACTAATGACCAAACAAAACGAACAAAACGAACAAAACAAAACTGGGAATGCAGTTAAGAACTATTAGATGCAGTCAAGATACACCAGCACGGAAGACAGAGAAGAAAAAAATGTCTCAGTAAGTTCGGCAAGAAGGAGGAGGGGGATCCGTTTTCTGATTCCTAAAGTAGAAAAAGTGTCAAAAACAAGTTAGGCTAGGCAATTAGAAGGCCTAAAAAAGAAGTAAGGGAAAAGAAGGGGGAGAAAGAAGGGATGGACATCACGTGCACACGTGAGCGATAGGGCCACGTGAGCGAGATTGTTCCGAGCAGATAGCAAGCCAACGAAAGTCCATCATTGGGGAATGATCCAGAGAAGGAATTGAAACAAATTGAAGAGGGAAATGACCACCAACAAGACATTTGATGTGCTCAAATTCGCGGATAAATCAGGGGCTTATAAAAGACAGCCATCGAAGTTTAGAAACTTCATTTCCAGCGCCCCCGACGCAATGTTTCCAGCCGAGGCAAATAGATACCATTTATATGTGTCGTTCGCCTGTCCCTGGGCACATCGGGTTTTAATAACCAGGCAGCTCAAGGGGTTGGCAAACTTGGTGTCATTCTCAGTAGTGCACTGGCACATGGATGAATTAGGATGGAGGTTTCCTACAAAGGAGGAGGTCTCCGGGGCAGCGTCGGCTGGAATGCCTAATGGGACGCAGGACGAACTATATGGGTTTGAAAGGTTACGCCAGTTGTATTTTAAAGTGGACCCAGACTACGATGGTCGTTTTACGGTGCCAGTATTATGGGATAAGAAACAAGAAACCATTGTGAATAACGAATCCAGCGAAATACTAAGAATGTTCAACTCTGAGTTCAATGGCTTGTTGTCATCAGACTATAAATCTGTTGACTTGTATCCGGAGCATTTGAGGGAGAATATAGAGGAAATCAATTCTTGGGTCTACAACCACATCAATAACGGGGTTTACAAGGCAGGCTTTGCCACAAAGCAGGAAGTGTACCAGGAGGAGACTCTCTCTGTGTTTAAGCATCTTGACAAGGTAGAGAGTATTTTGGCAAATAATCACGAAAACAAACAAGAGTTTTTAGTTGGTAATGTACTCACCGAGGCTGATATTCGTTTGTTCACTACCATAGTACGATTCGATCCTGTATATCATCAACACTTTAAGTGTAATATCAAGATGATAAGACATGACTATCCTCATATACACAGATGGTTGAGAGTTTTGTATTGGAAAATCCCTGGATTTAGTGAAACAACTAACTTCCATCATATCAAATTACACTATACCAAGTCGCACAAGAACATTAACCCTTATGGAATTACCCCTGTGGGGCCATTGCCTGACATTGTGCACTTTTAATAAGTAGCATTTTGTATTTCACGTACGATATTTAAGACTACATAGTCAGACTAGTAAACTTTATCTTGCTTTCATGAAGAGCAACCAAAAATGATACTGCTTGATGTAACGTACTCATTTCATAATTTGAACAAACTTCGAAGTTAGCACCGCAGTGTGTGTTTATGGTGTTTTAATATATATACTCTTTATTAGAAGGTCCAGAAAAAATTCACCCTCTTACGCAGAAAAATTTATGAAGACCCTTAGAGGCCTTATTCAGACTAGAACCCCCTTTTACCAATCAATGGCCCAACTTCAAATCTCATGATAAGTTCATTGTGTTTCTCCTAGAGCAATATTCTACAACTAGAAGACTGCAGCAACCTATTATATCCTGTCCGCTTCAAGTGCGAACTCAACATTTACCGAAATGTAATAAACTTGTCTTTAGTGCCAAGATATTATATTCCTTTTCGGAGGTATAGAAATCTTATTGGGAAACTACTTCGCTGCGAGTACGCTACATTAAGCATATTCTTCTCAAGTTTTTACCATCACGAATCCCACTTCTGGAAGTAGAAGTGAAAGTGTACACTGGGGAAGAAAATTCAAAAACAAAGATGATTTAGCTAGCGGGGAGCTTCAAAAAGCAACTTCTTTCCTCTCCAAGGATCAAAATCTGTGTTATTTATAATGAAGGCTGTAGCTTCCTCTTTTTTTAAGAAATTTGGAGCCAGCTAAAGGATCACACTCTTATTTCACAATACTTTACAAATCGTGTTATAATGTTATATGTGATTTTACTTTTGGTATTTGCGATTTCATCATCAGTCTATGCTAAGACCGTTCGGGTAACAGCGTATTGTAGATATAATTCAGTCGCTGGCGGGCCGGGTGGAGGTGGTAATCAAGTTTGGGGTCAACAAGATGTTGTATTATCCACAACTGATTACAAGACCACTTATTGTCTGTCAAGTGACATAGTGGGCGGTTATGACGCATTTGTTGTCCCGTGTGCAAGTGGGACACAATATTATGAATTCACTTACAACTCATGCAAGGCTATTAAGTCTGGTAGTGCACCATTTAATATTCATACTAAGGGAGGGTCCGGCACTTCAGATATAGGCTCTTGTGAAGTAGAACAAAATGGTCACACAGTTAAAGGAAAGATTCAAAGTGATACTAATGTTATACCAGTAGGAATTAACTTAAGTGGCGCATGTGTAGCAGATATTGAAGTGAATGACGGAGTAGTATGATAATCTTCTCAGTCGACCATTAGGTATCTAGTGAATAATGGATTTATAAATGATAGCTATTGTGATTTAATCACTCTATGACGATAAGTAATTGTTTAATAACTAAATATGTTTAATAGTGGTAAAATATATAAAACTCAAAAAACTGAGGACGAAGCTGCGAAACTCAAGTTAAACATCACTACAACGGAGTACTTCCTCTCTATTGGAGGGATTGCATTAGGAAGGGGTACTATAATTCCAATTACGTCTCGAAATGTGTGGCTCATTTATGCCGGCAGAATAATTGCGAAACATGGTATAGGCCAAACGACAACTATCGCTCCACTATATTTATCCGAAGTTGCACAGAAAGCAATACGAGGAATTGTGCTTGCATCTTCGCTGGTGCTGTGTGCTTTGAGTTGGCATACTTGGCCAATTGTGCATTACGTGCATCCGAATCCAATAAACAATAGATAATACCAGCTTCGTTCAAAATACCTTTGGCTGGAATAATTTTAATCTATTCCATCGTTTTCTATATGAAAAGTTTCGGGTGGTTTTTCAAAGTTAATAAAAAAGAGAAAGGCATCTAAGCTCTATGCAAACTCAGAAATCTCCCTCGTGACAACTGCTTGATCGTTGGAGAAGTATGTGATATCCTTACAATAACAAAGAAAAAGACATTAAGGAAGAAGTGACATGGTGTTTAATGGCTCACGATATAATCTTTGATAAATCTATAACCTGCAGGTTTTTAGCAACTCCTGATTTGAAACATTGAAAATGATAACCATCCTAGGAGTGTGCAAATTCGTCGATGCCTATTTCACTGCATTCTTCTTGATCGATACTTTATAAAAAGTGCATTAGATGCAGGAATTTGCATCCATTTTATTTCTATTTCGTATTATGTGATACTTTTAACCTTGGTACCACAGGCAGCTAACGAAGATGTAAACTTGTGTGGATCACAGAGAAGAACAAATAAGGTGCGGGTTTGCTGTGTTGTTTTTTTAAGGGATCGGAGGGGTAGTTGGATTTAACTCGATACGGCATCTATTATGATCACGAATCTTTTCCTTAAAAGTTAGGTCATTTGCTCAGTTATGAGTATAGGTGCTACACTTAGCTAATCAATATGGAAATCCAAGGCATTCCCAAACATGACGATATCCTTGAACAAATACGGCGCTTTTTATTTTTTTTCTCCGGTGCTTTAGAAATGGCCCTTTTATGGGCTTGGTTTTTCTTACCCGAAGTAATTTCTGGAAATTCATTGGAAAGTGCGGACGATGTCTTCCAATCTTCTTGGTATATTATCGGAAGAAAAGTTGTATCCTTAAGTCCAGAACATACGGAAACCACATTGCGTACCAAGAAGCTGAGGAAAATTGCGAAGAGACTTTGGGAAAGACAAAGAGACATTAAATAGTAGTAGTAAAGTAAAGAAGATTTAAAAATAATTTTTCCCTTAATGTTTTGTTTTTCCACTTCTGTTTTTTTCTCCGCTCTGCATTTAACGTAGGTGACTGCGCTTTTGAACAGATTAAACAGATCTTGATTCTTGAAGCTTTATTAAATTAGGTTATGCTCATGGCGTATAACTGAGTCCTTGTTGCAGTCACATTGAAAGAAACAACGGTATTACCTAATGCGTAATGACTATTTTATTGGTTTCGCCAAACCAAGAGATTATACTGAATACTAATAAACGGCATCCATCGTACCGCTAGATATAAAGAATTTTTTTTTTAGCATTTCAACTTTTCTTTAAGTCTTGCAAAGTTTTCGCATCGCTTTGACAATGTATCTTCTTCTTACTGTAGTTGCAGGATATTTCTTCTCAGGTCCTTGAATAGTAACATCAGTATTTGCTTGATTGAACCAAGCGAAAGTAAATCTCTCGGGATAATTTTCCCACCTTACCAGGTGAAAATTGCATTTAAACCTGTCATCAGACTACACCATCAACATATCTCCTATATTAATAATGTCCCCGATTTCAGCTTAACATATTTACTATTTTTCCATGCTGGCCATGTAGTAAAGTCCAATATAGGTGCTTACATCTTAGTATAGTAGACGGGTATACAACTTCAAGCGTTCACTGCTTGAATTTGAATTCGAAAGACAATAGAAAAACGGTCTGCCATTTTCTAGGGAGAAATATCTTAGGTGAACTCCCTCGACTACGTCATAGTTAGGTGTACTCAACTGTTCTCGTGAACTATGCTGTCTTTTTTTTTTTTTTTTGTTTTTGTCCCTTTCGTATAACAATCACATGATCTGATAATTTTTAACTTTCGAGCAGCCTAAAACGGTGATATTGACTTTTCAGTCACGTAGGCAGAACAGTTTATGTGCTATTTATGTTAAACAAATTCTGCTGTTAGAGAGACTTTGAAGAACCCAAACCGCGTGTTAAAATGAGAGGTATGTATTTTGGTGCAAGCGTCTAGGGGAAGTTTACTTGTTAATTGACTGGGGTAAACCAACGAGAATATTGACAGAACCGGAATAAAGCAAAACTAACAAAAATTTAAGACTACAAGATAGTAGTTTTAGGAGGTGGTGGTGTCGGAAAATCGTCAGTGACAGTCCAATTCGTGCAAGGGGTTTACGTGGAAAGCTACGATCCAACTATTGAGGACTCTTACAGAAAACAGATTGATATTGATGGAAGGCCATGTGATTTAGAAATTCTAGATACTGCGGGAGTAGCCCAGTTTACTGCCATGAGAGAGCTATATATCAAATCAGGAAGAGGATTCTTATTGGTATATTCTGTAACAGATGAAAACTCGTTAAAGGAGTTGCTTTCATTGAGGGAACAGGTGATGAGAATTAAAGACTCTGAAAATGTGCCAATGGCCCTTGTAGGGAACAAGTGTGATCTTGAAGAAGATAGGGTAGTGAGTGTTGAAGATGGAATTAGGGTTTCCCAAGAGTGGGGTCAAGTGCCATTCTACGAAACGAGCGCGCGTAATAGAACGAATATCGATGAAGTGTTTAGCGATGTGCTCCGGCAGATTATGAAAAAAGAGGCCACTATTTTAGCCGAGAAAAAGGAGCAGAAAGAGAAAAACAAACAGAATGAAGCGGCACAAAACGCGTCTTCTAAAAATGACGCCAAGAACAAAGAGAAATCCACTCCTGCTGAGCCCAAGCTGACCCAGAAAAATCGCAGCTATCTGAAGTCTGGTAAAAGCAATGACACGAGCGATTCCAAATGCAATTGTTGTGTAATAATGTAACATTATTTTGTGTACAATACTAACTCTATCTGCATGTGCTGGTCTTGAAGGCCTTGCGTACTTTTTGGAAACTTATTTCGTTCACTCGCTTTACCTGGTTTTTAACTTTTCAATAGACTTTATAGTAATAGGTGGGTTTCTCCGAGACTCTATATAATCAAAGGCCTTTTTTTTTTTCATTACCGTGTCCTAGTAAAAATAAAAGTACGCATGCTTGAGCTTTGAGAAGGCTCGACGTGTGTTCTCTTGTTAGCTCTATGCCAATTTATTGGATGTTGCATCAATTACCGACTTGGAAAGACGCGCGCTTACAAAAAATACATAAAAAAAGAAGGAATTGCTGGTGTAATGATACCCGCGAGATTCGAACTCGCGCCTCCGGAGAGACCAGGACCTTACCCTGGCGCCTTGGACCAACTCGGCCAGAGTACCCAATTCCTAAATCTATTAGAAATATCAGGAGATATGTTCTAATGTAAGATGTAGAGTCTTGAAGTGTTAACCAAATTAAGGAGTTAAAGGAAGTTGTATTCGTATACACGTAATATACCCAGAATCTCGTAAGATTACTACTATTAGAACCCATAAGGTAGGTCCTAACCCTGCCCTTTTATAATATTGCAGAACATTGCTGTTACTTAC
>JAJLZR010000052.1:66801-119676 GCA_030572315.1 [Candida] glucosophila | reverse complement strand
CCAGAATCTCGTAAGATTACTACTACTAGAACCCATAAGGTAGGTCCTAACCCTGCCCTTTTATAATATTGCAGAACATTGCTGTTACTTACGTGAAACATGGTGATGACATAACTCAATGTTTCACTAAGTGTTTCATATACTGTTTGTGTACTATTCTGAGACTAATATAATGTTTATACGTACACGTTTCCTAACAGCTTTTGTGTAGGTGATTGTGAGTCTATATACTCCAGAAAGAACCTGAGTTGCAGACAAAAATATTTCAGCTGGCTGGAGGAGTCGGATTAAGGATGAATTTTACTAACTAACTCAGAAATAAAATAATTAAAAAAAACCATCTTCCTAGTGAAGGGGGCATCTAATAGAGAAAATACCTAGTCTTACGAAAGGTATCTAGATAAGTAGTCAGATCAAGGAGGATCAATAGTTAACAAGGACTTAGGAGTGAGTTAGCGAGTAGATCAATTGTCAAATAAGAAAAGATTAAGTAAGTGTGACCAATCCTTCAGCTTTTTCTAGTTACGGAACACACTTTAACGAGCTTGTTTAAATCTTATCTTGCAGCTCTTCCGTCTTTAAAAGTGGATAGTAGATGATAAGCTTCTTGGAAATGCCACTCTCTAAACTTTTACACTACCCTCGCAATAGCGTTTCTAACGATGTCGATTTCTTGATAGCAACGTTATTTCAACCTCTAAATAAAAGACAATAATGGCTATAAAACTTTCTGCTCTTTTTCTTCTTAACTATGTTGCTTCGTCTATGTTTCATCATTTTTGCGAATAAAGAACCTAAAAGAAGTCAGCACTAAGTAGCTTTTTTTTAAACGTGAAATATTCAGTTAAATATAAAATGATATTAATGCAGTTATTATGCCAATAGATGTACTTATCATTATAAAGCTTTGTTACGCTCTAGCAAAATCTAGTGGCTAAATTACAATCCCTTCTATTGGCGCATTACAGAGCATAAACAGCCGTGCCCAAACTACTTACGAACAACATCCCGCCATTCGCGCCTGTCAATTTATAGTCGGTTTTCATTCCAACTACTGCATTTGCCCCTAGCTTAGATGCTTGTGTTTCTATCTGACGAAACGTTTCTTCTCGTGCTTTAGTAAGCTCCTTTTCGTAGGATTTTGAGCGACCTCCAAAATAGTTAGCAAAACCGGCTGCAATGTCTTTACCTAAATGCATACCAGCTGTAATGTCCCCAGAGACAATTCCATAGTAAACACTAATTTTTTTATTTTCAATCGTTGGTGTTGTGGTAAGGAGCATATTCTGTCTTCTTCTGGATTGAATACGATATAACGAAGCCCAAAGGAAAAAAAAGTTCTGAAAACAAAAATTCCCGTCTGACCAATAGGATAAGATAGATTCTTTGGCAAATTTACGAATATTTCCATGTTACAACTATGTTACAACTTTTCCACTTCTATGTAAGGACGTCGACCGCTTGTCAAAACGAAGTTTGCATTATTGAACAGTAGTATTCTCCCGATGGAGGAGAAGGACTTTCCATATTTCGTATCGAGTATGTTCTACTCAGTATCTGGTTTTTGATCCCTGCTACGTATCTACCTTGGTTACCTCTAAGAATTTTTATATGAGACAAACTAAGAGCACCATTTTGAAAAATCAGCATTGTGCAAGTTTACCAAAGGCACTTGTAATGTAATCAACCATGCTTCAACATCAATAATCTCTTACATATAATGTCAACCGGTGGGTACTTTAGTAGAAATGTACTGGAATTTAACCCACACAAGGGTAAATTGCCCTCCCCCGGAGACCACAGCACCAGCAAATAATAGTTAAAGGACAAGACAAATTTACTTGACCAGCTCTCTACAATTGGCCAAGGCCGTGGCCTATATGACGAATCTACCGATTCTAGAAAATGATCTCACAGACTATAAGAGTAGGCTTGGCACTAACTATGTAAAACTAGCCTTTAAGCGAAAGCTTAGTGATTGTACTTTTGAAGGCGGACAAAAGCCTTGGGAACTGGAGTAAATTGGGCTATTTTAAGTATGCAAGGCCCTTTAAAGCCGCGCCCACGTATCTAAAGTGTTTGCGAAATTACCCCATGAGTTTATCTTATCAGTCTATCAGCTTATCAGTCTTACTAGAATTATACAATTTCAATTGTATATACATTGTAGGAAACTGACTCTTCTCGAGGACATGTCCAGGGTCAATAGACTACTATGATAAATAGTAACCAATTTTCTTAGCTTATATGAATTATATTTCAACTAGGGTTCGTCAAAAATGCCTATGTCATACAAACCATCGGCTGAGGGAAAGGAAGTTAAGCCACCAGCAATTCCATCGCCTGGTAACAACTCTTTCCTAGGTGATATTTTTAATTCCGATGCACCAAAAGATAAGCAGATCAGCTGTGGTTTCTATAAGCAAGAAAAGGGTGAACCATTGGTATACCATTACGATTATGATGAAATGAAAATCATCTTGGAAGTAGAAGGTGTCTTTACAATTGCGGATGAGACTGGTCACAAAGTAACCGCATCCCCGGGTGATGTCTTCTATTTCAAAAATGGCACTACTGTTACCTTCGAAACTACAGGTTACGGCTACGCATTCTTTACTGGCTTGAGGCCTGCAGTCGCTTGATTTACATCTAAAAAAAAGCTAGTTCGAAAGTTCTCTCTTTATAAGAAGAATACAAAATTTTACCTTAAGTGCTCACTATTATATAGCATGTACGAGTAGATTCTTTTCTTTCTCTTTTTTTTTTTTTTTTCCGGGCCTTTTCTTTTTCCATGATAGTAATAGCACTAACGACTCTAGCTCGATCTCTTGATCCTAGTTTGCTTCCCTTTCTTATCTCTTTTGTTTGGTATATAATTTCATGGGTGTTCCTTGTCATAGAGATCATTACAAATTCGAAAGACTTCTTTCATGTATCATCTCGAGATTTAGTGTAAACAGAGGCTAATAGAGAATACGATAGCGGTAGAATAACGGGTATGCAATTGTTGATATATATGGGTTATATATGGTCTTATGGACTTTCCAGATGTGTATTTTGCCTTGCACCTCTGGGAAAAGACAGTTAGCTTCCCTATTTATAGTGGAGTTTTGACAGCGTTAAGAATTAGCAGCTGTTTATAAATATTGAACTTTTTACACGACCGATGATGAGCTCACCCACTTTATTAGCATAGGCATTTTAAAGTAAAATGAGAGAAATTGATTTCCAATGATTCATTTATTAGTAGAAGGTGCGCTTTCGAACTGATTTACCAGATAGTAACAATACAAAAATGGCGAGGACAGATGACTATTTGTTAGTGAGTATGGGGATGTTCATAATTGATGATATATGCTATCCGGAATCGTGGAATGAAGAACCAAAGTATGACATAATTGGAGGAGCAGGACCTTTTTGTATTGCTGGCTCTCGAATTGTAGCAGGGCCGCAGAATGCCCATAGAATAGGAGGAATAGTGGATAAAGGCCGAGACTTTCCAAGCGAGGTGGAGCAGCAGCTAGCAAGCTGGGGAACGGGGATTATTTTCAGAAGAGACAATAACCGGCTCACGACAAGAGGCATTAATTTTTACGATAAGGATGAAGTGCGGCACTTCGAATATAGTAGTCCAAAAAAGAGAATTGAGGCTAGCGATATATTAGCTAACGATAGGTTTGGAACTACCAAGTCAATTCATATCATTAGTTCAATCGACAGATGCGAAAGTATAGTGCACCAGTTGAGAGGTACAATGAGTTATGGATCACGTTCTCCTATTTTTATATTCGAACCCTTGCCAGATGATTGCATTTCGAAGAATTATGAAAGTCTTGCAAGAGTCTTGCCCTATATCGATATTTTTAGTCCTAATTTAGAGGAAGCAACCAGGTTAGCGGGCCTTCCATCTATGCCCAACACAAAAGAAGAATTGGAAAAATTGTCACAAAGTTTTTTTTCTCATTTACCTGAAACTGCAGGATGTGTGATAAGATGTGGAAAGATGGGTTGTAACATTCGCACTTCAGATCTTCTGATTATGTTACCCGCTTACTATTCGGACCAAAGCAAGGTAGCCGACGTCACTGGAGGGGGTAATCTGTTTTGTGGTGGCTTCGTAACAGGGTATTGTATGTCTAAAGGAAACTGGAAGGTGGCTGGTGTATGTGGAAATTTGGCCAGCGGATGTATCATTGAAAGCTTAGGTATGCCTACTCTCACTACTGGCCAATCGGAATGTGAAGCATGGAATGGTATAATAACTAAAGAACGATTAGAGAATTATAAAGCAAAAATAATGAATACTACAGATATAGCAGTAGAATGGGAACAACTTGACTGGCTCTAGGCTAGTCGTTCATTTTTCTAGTTCTAAAAGGTGCGATTATACACTCTTTATTAGCTATGCATATATTTATATACTTGTTCATGATCTCATTAACGGAAGAATAAAAAAAAAAAAAAATTGGATGACCTTCAGGTATCATTAATGTCTTCCTTGTCACTTTTAGATCTCACGTTCTCTCTATGATTTTCCAGATTATATAAATGTTTCAAGATCTCTTTTTTATCAGTCCAGCTGCGTAATTGCTTCCCATATATATACAAAGGAATTGCGAACAAGCTAATGAATATCTGTACTATTCCGTAAATGACAAAAGTTGTTTTTCCTCCTCGTGTTTGTAACACATCGGTATTGAAAATAGAAAATATAAATCCCAAAATATTTTTTAATAGATTAAAAGTAACCAATGCTTCAGAAGCAAACATTTTATAGGAGTCAACGGTAAATGTTATTGCAGTCGTACTTGATATAGAACTTCCAAACCCAATACACCCAAAAAAAATCACTGGAGCAATCCAGGCGTCTTTTTTTTGTGATGACCATCCAAACCCCATCAACCCGATCACGCTGATTACTGTCGCAACTATCAACATGGGAAGACGAAATTCAGGCTCATAAACACCATCATTTTTCTTGATCAACACCCTTATTACTCTATCACTAATAATCCCTGTCAATAACGATCCTAACATGCCTCCTACAAAAGGAGAGATGTAAAATAAACCGACAGTTTGTTCACTGTACCCGTATCCCTCCCCTGTAAAAATGTTAGAAACAACCTCTGAAAGAACGATCAACCAAACAACAGCAAAGGAATATATGATAGCTCCAAACAACACTGCAGGATATACGTATAAAAAAAAAGGGCGCAAGGCAACCTTAAACCAATTGTCCTTGGAATGCCTCCCTGTGAATATCATTTGTTTTTTAAAAAAAGGCTTCGCCTGTTTAGTAGGAGATTTGGATGTGTTTGCTTCTGACTGAGTTATGCCCATAGGAGCATTAGCTGATAGTTCATTCCTTGGTTCACAATTAGAAGAAGATGCTAAACTTTCATCAAAACTTTCGTTAGCGCTCTCGGACTGGACCAATGCAAAAGCGTTAGGCCTTTCTTCGGGTGGCACGTAACTTTTTGCTGATCGAGCTGCCTTCGTCTCCTCTAGTGACCGTTTGCTTGGCTTAGCGGTTCTATCCCAAAACGTCTCAGGTGCAAAGATGAAAGTTAACACTAAATTCGCGCCCAAAATTATGGCTAATATCCAAAAGAGCCAATGTCTATCTAAATATTCCAAAACTAAGCCTGACAACAAGGGCACAATATTTTTACCTCCTAGCAATAGCATAGTATAAATACCGATCCTGTATGCCCTTTCATGCGCAAAGTATATTTCTGAGATAGTAGCACTTGGTAATGATTCCGTAGGAGAAGCACCAATGCCCATAAGAACCCTCCCACCCATAAGATTCCCAAAGTCCTTTGCTAGGGCTGCCCAAATGGATCCCATAAAAAAAAGAAATATCCCTGCCAAGTATACCATTCTTTTGCCATATAGTATTGCAGTCGGACTAGCTAAAACCGATCCAAAACCCAAAGCAAGCATAAAGCCTCCTACCAAATAAGAAATAGTAGACAGCGGTCGATGAAACTCTTCCAGAAGACCTTTCATAGCTGCTGCAAGTATGGGCGATTGCCCTCCTCCTAGAAAAGACTGAAATCCTACCACTAGCAAACACATGTCTCGTTGCCATAAGGGCCAATTTAATGGATCATTAGGACTATCGTGTGGCTGTGGGTGCAAAATTATTCCACCAGATGATTTCTTCAATGTACTCGTATCCGCCAGTGACATACCTTGAGAACTTGATGTATCTTTATCCATCATAACAATCGTCCCTGTCACATTCTTAGAAGCTGGCTGCCTCATGCCAAGCCGAGACACTAACTTGAAACCTCCTTCATCTTCCATTATTATGGCTCTGACCTCGTCTAAACTATGAAATTCTGAATTAAATGGCTAGTATGCTAACACTAAACTAGGTTACACATATTATCATCGCATCTCTTGTTATGATTTATATGCAGTATTGATCCTAAGAAACCCCAACGAGTTCACATCTAACGAGAGATTCGTTCCTTGAGTCAACTGTTGTAGTTTTGTGAGCTTTTCTCTTAGATTTGAAGTCCTACTTTGCTTTATTTCGAACACACATGTGGATGAGTCTATCATGAGTCTATGAAGACTAAACTGTTTCTTGTAGGTCAGTCATGGCTGTTAGGAGACTATGCTATTATTCAAACCTAACAGGGCTCTGAAACAGGAATTGGGACTCTTGTCTTCCAAATTCCTTCCTTTTCACATGGGCTCGCACAAGATATGGAAAGTGTTGCATTTCTCTTAGAGTACTTAAGTCTTTACGAAAAAGGCATTAAGATCAATTGACAATTTAACCCTGTCTTTTAGGAAGCACTTTTCCAAAGAAGAAAATTCAGTTATGTATATTTCTAGTATGGTTTTGGCGTTTTTCGTTTTTCATAAAGTTATGATAAAGGGTTGGGTACTTTCAACTTTATTTTCACGTTATAATAAAGCTTGACTGCGAAAAACTGAAAAAAGAAGAAAAAAAAAAAAAAAACGAAAAAGCTCGAATGATCATTAACAAGCCTACCAAAGAACTATTTCTACTTTTTTTTTTGTTTTCTTTTTCTTTTTTTTTTTTTGTTTCTAATGTGTTTTATGAATAAATCTTTCGTTTTATTGTAAAGTTCCGACGTGCTTATGGTTTGTGACGATTGCGACAAAATGAATAGGATGATTTCCTTTTTTTTTTACTTTCCTTTCTCTATTAATTTATGATGCAAATAGCCTAAATACAACACACAGTAAGCCTTGCCCTTTATAATCATAGACACTAAAGGACTTTTATGGCAGATGCGACCTAATAATGTAAATGGCGAAGTGAATGACGTCCTTTTGTCTAGTAAACTTGACAAGATTCAATGATATCTTGTGTCGCGGAAAACAAAAATAACCTAAAAAGGTCGCAAAAGAAATACGATAATGGTGCTGATAAGCGAAGAAGACAAGATATTTTCTCTTTATAACTCGCTTAACAGTAGATAATAGAGTCTTGGGGCCTACAAAATCCTCGGAAGTTCAACTTTACATGGGTTGGATCTTTAATCTAGATATATTTTAAGATGTGAGCAAGGAAATTGATCGAAGTTTAAACACAAATCCCAAGAAATACCACAATAATCGCCTTGCACATCCTTAACTCCTTTTTTAAATTTCTTTTTCAGTAAGTGAGTAATTTGGAAATTCAGTTTCTGATCAGAGGAAAAAATTATCGTCTACCCCAACAGGTCGACTCTTGAACCACCTTTACCATTAGCAACCAAAAATAATGGCAACGAGGCGGCAAACCTTGTTTTTAGCCTCATCTGTATTCTTTTTTTCTCATTCTCTTCAGTGGTACAGTTACCGTCATATAAGACTTTACCCGACCCCTAGGTCTTTAGTATACACTTTCCTTTTTTCTGTTTCTTTTTCTTTTTCTTTTTTTTTTTTTTTTTTTTTTTTTTTTTTTTTTTTTTTTTTTTTGAAAATTTATTGACTTCCTACTTCATTTTGTTCGTTCTCCAGAAATTAAGATGACCTTTTGGTCATCTTTAGGGCGAACTGTTCAGTTAGGTATCATTAACGCTAAATTGCTATATATTCCAAGGGACTAAGTGAAGCCAGAATGTACTATTCTATTGTTAATTTTTTAATTCTTCTTTCCTTGAATACCTCCTCTCGATGATTCCTTGTAGACTAGTCAAACTATGCTCTTGCTAACTACAATATTTCACTTATAAAGATGAATGACTGCTGCAGGTACTCAATATTCACATAAGTGCCATTGGCTAAGTAAAAAGGGATGGCTCGACGACGCACATTTAAAGCTTTTGCAGTAACCGAAAGAGGAAATTTTGTGCCAGGCTGCGAATATTCGTTGCCAGTTGATGGAAATTTACATTTCAAAAATCAATAGTCTCCTTTGCGACGTGCTTTCCTTTTATGTGCCACGTAAATTTTCTTATACTAATAGTTTCAAACAGTTGTTGGAGAGGTGTCCTTCCGACAACGTTGGTGCAAAATATAAGGGGGCAAGGCAGTAGCCTGGAGACATCCAAGGAGGCGACAACAGGTGTAATCCCCACTTTGGAGGCATGCATCTATTTGTATCGAAGAAGCCTTCTAGCTAAGTATTACTTTTCTAAAACTATAAAAGGAGTGGATTGAGACTTCAATATCCGTTCTTTTTATTTTTCATTGGATTTTGTTTCCATCTGTGTACAAATCTAAAAAATTTCTGACGATGGCTGCTCAGTCAACCAACAATAACAACTCGAAGAAAACTCAATCAGAGAAGAAGGACAAGTGGTCAAATGGCAATAATTCTATTGTTCCCTCCATGTGTGTCGTTGTCTGACTATCAGAGAGAGTATTATTTGCTTTTTCATTAACTATCTGCTTTGGTACTTTTTTTTTTTTCCTTCCTTATAGGGATAATCGCGACACAAGGTTTTTAGCTACAATTTCGGTTATGGTGTATTTAATTACATATTTATATGATAAATGAATGGTTATCTAAATAATTCTCATTTGAAGTACATCATATCTGTATTTATAAAGTCGTTAAAGAGCAACGAGTCTACAATAGAAAATTTTGGCTCATCAAAACCTTTTTTTTTTTCCGGACGAGTTGTTTTGATACATCAGACCGATTGCTAAACTCGGTAAAGACTTTAATCGGGGCTAGATACTCTCGAAGTCGGGCTAAATACCATCTATAAATCGGTGCTAATTTTTTTTTTTTTTTTTTAAAGTGCTTGTTAGATTTCTCTGTACGGCGTACGCGTACAAGGAATTTTTTTTTTTTTTTTTCCTCTTTAAAACCTCCCGTGCCGCTGAAATTTCTTGATATTAGCGATATCTCTCTATATTCTTCCTTAACTTTAACTTAATTGACGTTGACTCAATTAAGTGTGAAAGAAGTCACGTTAATAAAGTTGAATATGTCAGAAGACTTCAAGGTCTATATAGCAACATATTCAAATGTACGTCTACTTTGAAGAATTTTTTTGACTAGAGGTAACGCGTGAGTTATACTAACTAAATTAGACAGAGGTGTACGAAAGTACCATCAATGATACACCTATTATGAGAAGACGGAAAGATGACTGGGTCAATGCCACTCAGATATTAAAATGCTGCAACTTTCCGAAAGCCAAGAGGACTAAAATCTTGGAAAAGGGAGTCCAGCAAGGTATACATGAGAAAGTGCAAGGAGGGTACGGAAGGTTCCAAGGGACATGGATTCCTCTCAGAGAGGCACAGAAATTGGCAGAAAGCTATGGGGTGACGCCAGAACTTGCGCCGGTACTCTATCTTGACACAAGCGACGCCAATATGTCTATTCCGAAGAAGACACGGCAACTTAATAAAGATGGCACTCCGGTGAAACGAAAGTACACGAAAAAGGCAAAAAACCCAGAAGAAATACTGCTAAAAAAGTCCAAGACGGATCTGGCGTCACTTCTGGAAGATCCGATGAATCCTACTGGCCCTATGGGCTCTCTTTATAGACATTCGGTCCCCATTCAAGCTGCCCAACTTCTGTATCAAATGCCTCAAAGCTCGGTCCATGCACCTCTAGGGCATGATATTCTTTCTATAGAAAACAGCATACCTTCGTTAGCAGCGCAAAATCAAGCAATCCGGACTGAATTTCAGAATTATCAAATGCAGATGCAACGTTTCCATCAAAGACCACAATCGGCGCTGGCTGGAGTACCATATTTTCAATCCCATCCAGGCTATGGTCCGATGAATACAGCTGCTGGCAATTACATTGCAACTTTCAGTCACGGTAAGTTGCCACTGTCACAATCAACCAACGAGACGACTTGGTCGCACGAGGACCACCATAAGGACTCTGACACCTCTATATCGTCGGTGGATGAACAAAGCTACGGACCAATGAAGTCGCAGTTGTTTCCGATGGAGGCTAGCGCGCCTGGTGACGAGTCAAGCAATAATTCCTATGCCGCCCAGTTGCTCAGCTATTTTAGTGAAGAAGGCGCACCAATTCCTTATTTCATTTACAAGCCACCGTTTGATTTTGATATCAATCTCCCAATTGATGACGAAGGTCATACTCCATTGCATTGGGCAGCCTCCACAGGAAACGTGGTTATGGTTCACTTGCTACTTTCTAAAGGGGCTAATGCTTTAGCAGTTAACAACTACGGGTTGAACCCCTTATCTAAGTCGATATCGTTTAACAATTGTTACGAGTTGAATAACTTTCCGCAGGTACTAGATGAATTAGAAATGTGTTTAATTAATACTGACATTAATGGAAGAACCCCGTTACATTATCTATGCCAATTTATGAAGGTACAGTCTAAACACGAAAGTCTTAGCTATTACTTGGAAATCTTTTTAAATAAGCTTTCGAGAATGACCAGGAGCACGAGTGATACAACTATTAATCTCTTAAAGAACGTTCTCGATCACCAGGATATAAATGGAGATACTTGTTCGCATTTGGCTGTTCGGTATAATTGTACAAAAATTGCTAACATTTTACTTAGCTGTGGCGCAAGGGATGATTTGGTTAATGCCTACAATGAAACAGTGAGATTTATGATGATGCAGAACCCCTTACCATCCGAATCTCCTCCTGCACAGCATCCAAAACCTTTTGATAACACGATTTATGATAATACTAACCCCTCTTCAGATGCACAACCGGAACGAGAGGATGCCCATGACCTGAAAGAGGTCTTGGCTACCCCAATGCAGCCGATTAGTCGCGGTGTGACCGAAGAAACACCAGACACACAAAAAACTACAGTCCAAGATGACGACAATAGCGTAGAGAGCATGCAGACGGGAATTAATAAATTAATGCCAACTGACCAAAAGAATGGACAAGACGAAAGCAATAAAGAAAACATATCTTTGGACGAAGCTTTGAAGGAGTATAGCTCCTTGTCTACTCCTGTGCCTGCCTCTCGTTCTTCACAGAATCATAAGCCTTTGGCAGTTATTTCTGAGAAGACTACGGTTGAAAGTACACCTATAAAGAACAATGAAGGACGCCGGCTGTCAATAAGAGAAATCCACAGACCAAGACCTCCGCATATAGATGAAAATGGGAATGTAATGATGGCTCACAACAACGATGGTCCTGATGAATACACTAAAAAGGAACCACTACCAATTAATGACCTCTCAGCTATGGTTGGCAACATGTTGAGTGCACTATCGAATGCACATCATGATGTCAAACTGAATATGGACAAGGATATCGTTGGAATGCAAGAAGCTTTATCAAAAAAGAAGAAAGAGATGAAAAGAGGTAGCCTTCATGTTCAAGAATTATTGGCCAGAAGTGAACTTCCTATTACTGACAAGGTACAGGATGCGAGCGACGCCGTAACCGAAGAAATTGAAAGGCGAAAAATGGAGGTTAACTCTAAGGAATCCAAGCTTTTGCAAGCTTTAACGGATACTTATAGTTCTCGTGTGCTAACTTATGCGCGGGAAGAAAAAAACCAAAGATCTCCAGTATCCGATAAGCAAGACGCTAATGAAGATCAAGATAAACTTCAATATGCATTGAAATTGGCTCAGCTCCAAACTCAAAGATCTGGTTTACTTCGTCAATTGAGCGCTGGAATCCGAAATTACGCAATAGAAAATAAAATGTGTAAATACAGAAAATTGATCAGCTTCAGCTGTGGATTGAGAGTTGAAGATGTTGATGGCTTAATTGATGGTATAGAGGAGTCTTTGGCTGAGTTGACTAATTGAATAAGAAACACTTCGTTTTTTACTACAATGCATATTTCTTTCGCATTCATGAGTGAATTCAAAAATAGGACCTTGATAACAATGTAAGACACTTGACAAATTCATGGTTTAGACAATTTTTTAGTTCTTCCACTGTGTTGTATAACAAATTAGTTAATAGCTTCTGTGCTGTTGATGTCCACGTAAATTCACGTAGTAAATTTAGATAGTGCAAAACTAGAGTAGTGCGAGTTACATATTGAAGATAAAAAGATCCATCAAGTTTTCTTGTAAAACAAGATAAAACTAAACATGTCGGTCAATCCATACAAGAAGCAAAAGTTGTTCATAAACAATTTAAATCAAATGACAGCACCAAAGACTACCTATGAAGCACCTCGAGAGTCTCTAGTTAATTTCCCGTCGTCTATTATGAGTGGTGTTACTAAGGAAGGTGGCCTTATGTCTTTATCAGTGAAGTCTATAACATGCTCAGAACTAGTAGAAAATTTGGATTGTATGCGTCAGGCTTTGATTAAAGATAAGAAATTTGAACCTATTAGAATTGTAGAGGAGCCTTTTGACAAACAAAAAGTTTACGAATTAAAAGAAAATGTACAGACCTTGAAGGAAAGAAAACGACCACACGAAGACGATGAAGTAGCCAATATCCACAAGAAGCTAAACGAAAGTTTAGAGGGTGGGTATTCTCTAAAGTCGTTAGGTGACGCAATTTTTGAACTGATTCGAAAGGATGAACCTTCAAAAAAAATCGAACTAAGAGATGAAAAATATTCTGTGCAGAGAAACGTGCAGTTAAATCTTGACATTAACAAAAATAATGAGTTGAAATCGACTGAAAATGATGATAGAAAAGAAGGAGCATGAAAGCATTGAAATGAAAAAAAAAAAAAAAAAAATTTTTTAAATTGTAATTTTAGATCCTACGGTTTCTGATGATATAGACGACTATCTAATGTAAATTATTTTTTTAAGTCACCTAAAACAATGGATTTAATGACAGTGTAGTCGTTGACACCGAAAATAGAACCTTCTCTTCCGAATCCCGACTCTTTAACACCACCGAAGGGCATAGCTGCTTCTGATATTGCACCGGTGTTTACACCAACCATTCCGGCATCGATGGCCTCGGCTACTTTGAAAATACGATCCACATTTTTGGAAAAGAAGTATGCAGCCAAGCCAACGTCCGATGTGTTGGCCATTGAAATGACATCATCTTCTGTCTTGAATTTGATTAAAGGTGCGACTGGACCAAAGGTTTCTTCCTTGAGAATTATGGCACTAGGGGGAACGTCACCTAAAACAGTTAATTCATGAAAGTTGTGACCTACATGACCCGCCTTTTTACCACCAAATAAAATCTTAGCGCCAGCTGTAATCGCATCCTCGATATGGGAGGTCACTTTACCGAGTGATTTTTGATGTATAAGAGGTCCATGGGTAACCCCCGTTTCCAATCCTTTGCCAAGTTTGACAACTCTAGAAAGCTTGTCCACAAATCTTTTGCTAAACTCGTCGTAGACGGACTCCTGAACGAAAATTCTATTGGCACAGACGCAAGTCTGACCTGAAGAACGAAATTTGGAAAGAATTGCGCCATCTACCGCCTTGTCAATGTCGGCGTCATCAAAAACGATTAAGGGCGCATTGCCACCTAATTCCAAGGAAACTTTCTTCAAAGTAGAAGCGGATTGAGTCATGAGAAGCTTCCCGACATTTGTGGAACCCGTAAAGCTCACTTTTTTCACTTTAGGATGCTCACAAATCAATTTACCGACAGCCGGCACATTATTAACTTCCGTAGCTAATATATTGATCACTCCGTCAGGAAAACCAGCTTTTTTCAGTAAATAACCCAACGCCAAAGCTGAAAGTGGAGTTTCAGAAGCTGGCTTGATCACAGCAGTACAACCGGCAGCGATTGCTGCACCCAATTTCCTAGTAATCATAGCACTAGGAAAGTTCCATGGGGTAAGAATACCACATACACCCACAGGCTGTTTTATGGAAAGTATCCTATTTGTCTGAATTCCCGAAGGCAAGATGCTCCCTGTGACTCTAGGGGCCTCTTCTGCATACCATTGGAAGAACAGACTTGCGTATATAACTTCTCCAAGTGCATCTGAATAGGGTTTTCCGTTTTCAAGTACAATTAACTTGGCTAAGTCCTCTTGATTTTCTCTCATAAGCCCGAACAAATTCATCAATAATTCACTTCTATAACGTCCCGTAGTTTTGCGGAATTCGTCAAATGTCTGATGCGCCACATCGATTGCTGTTTCATAGTCTGCGAGCTCCATAGAGGCCACATCCGTGAGTTTGGCTTCTGAGTGTGGCTCAAAAGCTGGGTCGATCACTTCGAATGTCTTTTCACTTGCTCCTCCAATATATTTGCCATTAATATACCCCTTAGTCTGCAACAACTCGGGGTTCTTTAGGCTTTTCAAAATCTCTTGTGGTCTGTACATTCTTTTTGATTGTTTTGCTACCTGATTCAATCCTGTTCGAATAAATCTGCTTGCTTGGAACATTAAGTAGGTACTTGATCGGATTGAATGGTCCAATTTAGCTTTTGTGTCACTATGCACAACTTATCAGCTGTTTTCCCAAATCAACTCGCGTGCACCAATTAATGTCCTTTGAGTTTTTCTATCGATCTTGTAATACGAAAGATGAAAGTGAAAGTAATCCTCTAACTAGATTACCAACAGAAGCTGATTGGAGATACTCCAGAGTTGTAATAAAAAGGAAAAGTAGCTGTTGTTTTAAAGTGAACTATTGGTTGAAAAATTCAGCTGATAAGAAACTAAAAGGGTGGTATCCGACATGCGCGAAATGAAAAAATCGCTTATTATGGCTTATTTTTGTACCTGCCGACTTTCTCAGTACTTAAGGCTACTACTAGTGCCTTTAGAATCTCTGTTGTACATTCTCTGCTTTTAAACTTTATGCAGTTTTGTAAGTTAGTATTATGTATCACAACTTAGTCTACCAGAGTTGGTCTGACGGGCTTATTTTACTAGGGTTACTCTATTAAGTTTGCTTTATCAGAATGGGACCATTAAAATCATTGCACTCTTCCATTGATAGAGAAACTAGAGCAGGTATTAAGTATGTGCAAAGTAGCTCGCCGTGGTTAGAGGTTAAGGAAGCAAGGAAAAGGGTACTAGTAGCACAAAAAGAAAAATGAGCAGACCATGAGAAGTAGAAGTAAACTGAGGTCCGGCCCCACTTAAATCGAGAACAGATTAACAGAGCAAACAAGCTGACAGACAAACAGAAAAGAAGTAAGAATAACCAAAAGCATTTAATATCAAAAGCATGCTATTTCCGACAATCCTAATACTCAGAAACCCAAACCTAGATAAAAGCCAAAATCAGAACGCTCATTCTAAGAAAAATCTAGGGAAAAGATAACTCTATATACGTCTAAGCAACTTCACAGAAAAGAAAAAAGTTGCATAGTAAATGTAGCCCACAAGGAGGTATGTAGCGCACTGGCCGAAGGAGATGACTATAAGTCCATCCTACCAGGCACCCGGTTTTCATGATCTTCGTCACTGGATAAAGTTCCCGCGTCGCTCAACTCTCCGTCTTCTTCATCACTCATATCTTCTTCCTGGGCCTCCCCATCCTCATCAGGGAGCTTTAAGGCATATTTGCGGACATAGTCCCGGACTTTTTCGTTGTACTTTTCCTCATCCTTAGACATTAGGTTAGAGGCTTCCGTATTAAGGGGGTCGCTAGGGTTTGCATAACGCAACAACTGGGGCAAAAAATTTTCAAAAATATTCAACAAGCCAAACATTGGAGACCACGTTTGGTTAATTACGTCAAGGCATATAGATCCAGAGCCCTCGTCGATATTGGGGTGGTAAATTTTATTGGCAAATCCGATCGAAGGCGACTTAATAGGATATTGGTCTGGTAGCTCGACCTTCACCTTCCACACCCCTCCTACGTAAGGGGTATCCTCGGGACCATAGAATATAACGTGAAAATGCTGTATTGAGTCGTCGATGAGTGCAACATCATGACCACTCATCATCAAATCCATGACATCTTTTTCTATTCTTCTTTTTGGTGAGCTCATTTCCGCCAAAAATACAAGCAGAGAACTCGACAATAATAGATACAGACTAACTTCCAGTCGGTAACAGCTTACTTTTCCTCAGAAAAATAGACCGTAGCCTCGATAAGTATTAAGTCACAATCCCTACGCATTGCTAAAAAGTACTGGGTTGCACCCTGACCGTAAGTCAGGTGATCTTGAGCACATGCTTTGCAGCACCTGACCCTAGACTTCACGTCTTCCTTTCACCCTCAACCCCTCTAACCGGACCGAGGTGAAAGTAGCCTTCGCTCGAACTCGTAAAAAGAATCAAAATAAAGCAAATATAAAGTCCGTTACAAACAACCTAATTACTCTAAAAAAGAGCTACTTATGTAAGTTCATCTAGTGTTTCAAGTGTGGTTTCGTACCCTTTTTATTAATATCTATATGCCAGTGGATCACTAAAAACTCCTTTCCATCTTCGTAGAAGTGCGAAGAGGCAGGATGAGTGCCACGAGCAAAGAAACCTCCGGGAACATCCTCTGGGGAAAAGGTATGCGTGTATACAGGATTTTCCGGCGTATTTGGTTCAAGATACTCAGCAATATTTTCATTCCTAGTCTTGAGGGGAATCCCAGCTTTCTTGATAGCTTGGTAGTAAGTCAATTTTTTGATTGGCTTGTTTTTAACCACAAATTTGAAAGTGAGAATAACCTTTGAATGCTCAGGAACCACAAAAACTAAATCATCTGGTTTATTTTGACCATCCTCATGCACCTCAATCCTGTCATCGCTGCCTTCAATAGCGGCAATCAATGACTTCATTATAAAGTTCTCTGTCAGAACCTCTTTCGTGAATTGTTCTTGTGTCTTGACCATTTTTCTAGCTAATTCAAACGTTTTATAAAATATAACTGAAGGAGAATTGCACCTATTTATATTCGGTTGTTGTCTTAATCATACTCCACACAACGGTCTCACGTGAGAGAACCATGCATGAATAAATATACAGGAAACAGTCGACTAATGAAATTACTACTCTATACCAAAACAGGCTAAATATTCTATACACGTTCAGCGCCACTTAACTTTACTGCAGCAACATACTTCTGTAATTTTGTTAATAAGCCATCACCCTGTTTTATCAACAAATGATATTGGTTGTTCTTACTGTCAGGCCTGTTCGTCTCGATTATGCCATTCACTCTGTCAATTGTACAATTTAGTTTTCTGTTTGGAATAAATTTGCACAAATCTTGGTCCAAGAACTCTTCGCTAATACCAAAGCTTTGAGCCATTGACCTTAAAGAAAGCGACTGGTAGCTCTCTAAAAGCTGACCATAAGCTTTGCAACGCATTTCGCGTAAGAAGTAGTTAGCATGAGGATTCAAGAACTTGTTTGGGAGAAGCAATTTCTCGTAGGACTCAAGCAAGTAAGGGAAAAAGTAATTGTTTTGTGAGGTGTACAACACATTTGTCAAGTTTATAAGTGGCTCGAGTATTTTCGATGAGGAGTATGAGGATAAAACCTCGGGTGAGTCAATAAGTTTGCTCTTTAAATTGACTCTATCCAAAGAAACAACCCCACAGACAATCGCATATTGCGTGACTTGCTCATAACTGCAAAGTTCTGTAGAAGTGAAGGTTGCTAAGGAATCCATTAACAAGTGAGCCGCCTCCAGGAAATTTCTGGTTGCCATAAGATACACACCATTATATGTCTTGAAACGATTACGGCGTTCCCAGTCACCACCTTTGTCCATAAGCGAATTAGCTCTCTCTAGATAAGACCCGAGCTTCTCTAAATCGTTAAAAAAAAACTCGATTCGACACATGGCCAACAATATGTCAATCTTTGTGCCGTTATTTTTCGTGATCTCAAAAGCTTTATTATAGGCTGCTTCCGCTTCTGCTTTGTCACATATCTTGGCAAGATATTCAGCAAGCTCATTATAGCAAGTGAAAGGGTCCAATTCAGTCTCTTCTTCGTCCTCGGCTTCCTTGATTTTTTGCTTCACTTGCTCGACTTTTTCTTGATTTTGCTTCTTCATGTTTTCGTACAATGGAAGATCAAATGGAAAGCCAGTTATCTCCTTGGAAAGATACTCGTAGTATGGAGCTAAGGAGTCTTTTTTGATGGCTTCCACTAATTCATGTATAAGATGCTCTCGGTGGCGTTGGTCGATACTAGTTTGCAAAAGGAACTCCTTCTCGGACAACTCGTAGTCAGGAATTCGAGGTATTCCCGAATCAAAATACTCCATCGTTACAACTCTAGCTTTCAATATTAATTATCTACTGAAAACGGTGGTTCTTTTATGATACAACTATTCTTCTAGAAGACGATAATCGATCATTTGCATGCTAAGGTGCATTTTTTTTACAGTTTATTTTTGTTAGATATTATGCAGGACATAATAAATCTGTATATACGGCGTAGATTTTAATGCTTCCGTGTCTTCAGCGAGAGTGTTACGTGTTAGCTACAGCGCTAGGAGAAAGACTAGCGGAACGATGAGGTTTACAATTTGATGCCGCTCAATTTTCCATGTACAATACATAGGCCTTACGCTACCTAGCTATGATTAAGTTGAAGCTATGATTAATTTGAACAAAAAAGGACAAACGACTGGAATAATAATATACAAGAATTAAAACTATCAATACATGTCAGATTTAAAAAAATCACCAACATGGCCTTTTTTTTGTAAAGCTTTTGTTTTCATTTTTTGTTCTTGTATTCTTTTTTCGATAATTGTTTTATGTTCTCTTTCAGCTTCTTCAAAATTTATTTCTCTCAAGTTTTCCAAGTGCTCATCCTCCTTGTCTATATCTAATTCGCCTAACATGACTACGTTTTCTCCCCTAATCATAAACACTCCTCGATACGCCTCACCGTATTTGCTAGGATGCGAGTGTTCTTCATAAGACTCACTATTCTCAGGAAGATAAATTCTCTCTATTGTGTCCTGCAAAACCAAGTTGGCAAATTGATCGAAAGTCCTTAATATACCAAAAAGGTTTCTGCCGTCTCTTAGCAACACAAATATTTTTCGGTCAACTGAGCCAACTATCGCTGCAGCTGTTGTGAAAGCATATGTCTCTAGGTACAAATTTTCCACATTCGGCGCAAGATCTGTTTGCTCCGAATGCTTTACAGGTACACTCATCTTCTTTTGTTGAAGTTTCACTTGTCAACCGAATGTGATGATTCCTTTCTAACGATCGAATCTCGTTTTCACTGTTAGCTAATTAGTCTGTCTTCCGCACTACTGAATGTTTGTCCTAAAAATGTCGTGCGAATGTCGCCTATTCCGTCAGAAATCGAATGCACGACCTGGTTTCAGGCTCAACCATCCGACAGTCAACCGTCTGACATCAACTTTTTATAGCGTGTGAATAGCTAAAGTTGTGACGAATGGTGTCTTCACGGTGACCAGAGTTCATTACCTTTCTAAGACCATTAAGAAAAAACTGTTTTTCAGCAACTTCAGCAGATATTAGTGTCTACGCTCTTTTTCACCCTTACTGAATAAAAGGCAACCCTTTTGATAGTCGAGTAAGTTTAGACCTTTTATAAGCTTATGTGGTGCTACTGTCACTCTTCAATTTGTATGAGAAAACATATTCACACCTAACTCCGGATACTGTCTGAACTGTGAGGTTTCGCTAGGACTGTTTTATATGCCGTCGGCTCATCGACTGAAAAAATGATATCAGAGAAAGCACAGTAACAGTCAAGATGTCTTTTCAAGAATTCAAGGATAGCATAGATGAGGGAGATCTCGTGTTGGCATTCATCGGAAGAAATAATATTAAGCCCATTGTAGTTACAAAAGGACAGCAGTTGCAGACAAAATATGGAAACTTTCAACATGACAAAATGATTGGGATGAAATATGGAGAACAAATGGGGGGATCAAAAGGCTATGGCTTCATATATTTGTTAAGTCCCACGCCGGAGTTATGGAATGCTTCCCTTTCTCACAGAACGCAGATTGTCTATGCTTCGGATGCATCCTATATAGTGCAAAGGCTTAATATATTGCCCGGCACTCGAATAATTGAAGCAGGAACAGGATCAGGGTCCCTCACACATGCATTCTCACGCACGGTGGGGAAAGAAGGAAGGATTTTTAGCTACGAATTTCACGAAAAGCGATTCTTGGAAGCAAAAAAAGAGTTTGAACAACATGGTATACTGCAAAATACGCTAATATGTCATAGAAACGTATGCGATGATGGATTCGAATTGTCCCAGGTCCCCCCAGGATTTGTTTCTCCCCAGGGGGGCATATCTTGCGATGTTGTTTTCCTCGATTTGCCTAGTCCTTGGACTGCCATACCGTATTTGAAGCCGGTGATATCCCAGGACTCCCGCGTGAGTATATGCTGTTTTTCACCTTGCTTCGAACAGGTAGAAAAAACTATAAAAGTCCTAGACGACGAGGGCTGGACCAATATAGAAATGGTCGAAATTGCTGGCCGTCGGTGGGAGGCTAGAAAAGAGTTAGTGAAGGACGTCCACGAGGTAATCTTGCGCCTAAAAGATATCCGAAACAAAAGAACAGAGAGCATGGAATCTAGGAAATTATTAAATCAACAACAAAACGATGATTTGTCTGACAATTCTATCGAGACAGTCGCGAAACCACCGCATAAAGTTCAAAACCAAGGGAAAGGTTTCAATCCTTTTGGAAAAGGTATAAGAGTCAAAGAAGGTGACGAGAATTATCAGTGGCGAGACGTTACTAAAGTCGAATCTGATATTAGATCTCATACTTCTTACCTTACTTTTGCTGACTTTCTTCAAGAAAGAAAAATTGATGGTAGTAGTGCCTAGAAAGAAAGGCGTGTATAGACCAATAATACTATCAAGCAAACGCAGAAAGCCCACGTAGAGAGCTAAGTAGAATCAAGCTGTTGGCTTAATAAATCGAATTGTTGAAATAAGACGAGGAAAAAAATGAGCGGAAAACCAATTGGTAAGTGAGCAATTTAATTGTGTGCAAAAAAAGACATTACTGACATGATTTAGTACTTGATCAAGGTACAGGATTTGTCAAAGTAGGGCGAGCAGGGACAAACTTTCCAGACCATACATTTCCTTCCATAGTTGGTAGGCCTATTCTTAGGGCAGAGGAAAGGAGTTTGTTAGTTCCGGATGATGTTGAAGTCAAGGATATAATGTGCGGCACGGAGGCAGGCAAAATAAGATCGTTATTGCAGATTAGCTATCCTATGGAAAATGGAATTATCAAGAATTGGGAAGATATGGAACATTTGTGGGATTACGCTTTTTATGAAAGAATGAGAGTGCCTACAGAAGGAGAAAAAATTTTACTAACGGAACCTCCCATGAACCCTTTGAAAAACAGAGAGTTAATGTGTGACGTGATGTTTGAAAAATACAATTTCGGAGGCGTATATGTAGCTATCCAGGCAGTTCTCGCGTTGTATGCCCAAGGTTTGAGTTCTGGTGTAGTGGTCGACTCTGGTGATGGTGTAAGTCACATTGTTCCTGTTTATGAGTCTGTGGTTTTGAATCATTTAACTAGGAGGTTAGACGTCGCTGGAAGAGATGTTACCAGAAATTTGATAAACTTACTCTTGCGTCGCGGTTATGCGTTCAACAGGACAGCAGATTTTGAAACCGTTCGTCAAATTAAAGAAGAATTAAGTTACGTTTCCAACGACCTAAACCTTGATGCCAAGTTAGCCAATGAGACTACAACTTTGGTCGAAAACTACGAATTGCCTGATGGTAGAGTCATCAAGGTCGGTTCGGAAAGGTTTGAGGCACCTGAATGTCTCTTTCAACCTGATTTGGTAGATGTGGAACAACCTGGTATAGGAGAAACGTTATTTAACACTATTCAATCTGCTGATGTGGACATCAGGAGTACTCTTTATAGAGGGATTGTGTTATCTGGAGGCTCTTCGATGTATCCAGGGTTTCCAACTCGTTTAGAAAAGGAACTCAAGCAATTGTGGTTAACCCGAGTTTTGCATGGAGACGCTTCAAGGTTGGATAAATTCAAGCTTCGAGTGGAAGACCCTCCAAGGAGAAAGCACATGGTTTTCATAGGAGGTGCTGTATTGGCAAATATCATGGCCGACAGGGAACACATGTGGGTTACAAAGGAAGAATGGGAAGAGCAAGGACCTCGCGTTTTACAGAAGTTAGGCCCACGTTAGCATCGAAAACATTGCGCAAACTCTACGAATTTTATACTACTTACTCTTTATACTAGATTATTCTACTTTTTCTTGTGTCTCATTAAATATAAAAGTTTCGAAAATTCTCTGTTGAAATACAGATATTTATACAAGATTCTAAGATGCAGTAAAACTTAAACTGTTGAGCCTCTATAAATACATTAATAGTTGAGATTCTCAATTTGCTTGATTACAGTGTCCACCAATTTATCATACACATCAGAAGTTATCAAACCATTGCCAGTGACTTTATTGTTATACCCAAAATTAACCGCCAGATGCACGAGATCTCTGATAAAAGGTTCGCTTACAACCTTGGGTTTCAAAAAATCTGAATTTAAACACTCTTCAACAGTCCACCTCTCATGTGGATTACGCAACAAGCACTTCTGCATTAGCTCGATCGCACTTTGTGGAACCTTGACATTTCCTAAACCTGTGTTCGGATATTGTATCTTTACCTGGGGATTCATTATCGCCATAACACGTTGGTTCCCCGAATAACCACCATACGGTGGTTTTCCGTAAATCATCTGATAAATAATACATCCACAAGACCAGACATCAGAAGGCTTTCCAACTTTCCAAGTATTTTTCTGTTGTTGCGTATGCATATAGTTGCCACTCTCGGGTACTGGTAAACCAGGGAACGCTTGACTGACTTCTACAAGGGCCTCAGGCGCCATGTAGTTAGGGGTACCTATCTGTGACTCTCTGTATATATTAGCGGTATGATCAGGAACAGCATTAGCGATACCAAAATCAATTATTTTTAATGTACCTTTCATGAATAAGAAATTCGCCGGTTTAAGATCACTATGAACAATTCCAGCATCATGTACCGCTTGTACACATCTCAACACTTCAATTGAATGGTATTTAACAAACTCGTAATCTAGTGCATTGCCTTCACTTAATCGGTTTTGTAAAACATGAGCTAAGTCAATCTCACCACACTCCATTACCAAATAAATGGATCCTTCGCTCATAGCATAATCCACTAACTCAACGACTCTATTGGCATTTTTTAGTTTCAATAGTAAATCTATTTCACCTTTAAAGCCCTTGACGCACGCTTCGTCAAATTGATCGTAAGTAACCTTTTTTATCGCAAGAATCCTGTTGGTGATTAATGACCTAACCTTGTATACCTTTGACGAACCACCTCGACCAATTAATTCCAATTTCTCATACAGATGACCACCGATAGTAATACACTTCTTCTTCTTTGTTGCTTCCATTGGTTGTCCCATAGATTCTTGTGAATGAACGTCTTTATGAAGAGAAATAGGCACTTGATCAGTTGGTATTTGTTTAGGAGGTTTTGGTTTTCTAAAGTTATCAGCAAAGTCCATTTTTTTGGAAGTGATGTTGGATATGTTATTCAACGGTATTCGTTTTGATGATGGCCGAGCATCATCGAAGTCCTTAGTTTCAAAATGCGGTGATTTCACTTTGCCAGAAATATTTTCCCTTTCAGGGTGATGCTGAATAATTTCACTTAGCATAGGTGGCGACTGTTGCCTATCCTTTCTAACCTCATCGTAAAGTCCCTCTTCGTACACAAAAGGCCCATTCACAGCAGCGCTCATTTTTCCTTGCTCCTCCGTTCTTCTACGCATAATAGCCTTATTCTCTTCAATTTTGTTAAAATAGTCGTTTTCAGGCGTCATCGACTTCATCTTCTTAAGTGTCTTGTATAGAGATGAATCTGGATTAGGTATTTTGATATCATTATTCTCAGCTGCCTTGTACTCGTGTGAGAGACTAAAGGGTGTCTGTGTACTGTGTTGGTCTTTCTTGATAGACCCAAAGCTTTCTAAGTTTTGTTCATCGGAGAAATTGTATTTATGATCCATGTTCAAATTGATGTCATTTTCATCTCTTGATTTGTATAAGTTATCGTTGCCATCAATGTTATTATTATTATTATTATCATTATTGCCATTATGATTATCATCATCCTCTCCGGTATTACCGAAATCATTTCTCTTAACAGCTCTTTTAGGTGGACCTAAAACTTTACGAAAACGTCTCGGACCCCTAACTCTTTTCATTGAAGAAAGGGACGATATCGGCGCTTTCGATTGTGAAGATGAGCTTGACGGAGGCATATTAGAGTTAGAATTGGCATTTGGATTGCTATTATTGTGTGCACTCAAATTATAACTTGCGTTGGCACTATTGTCCACATTAGAACTATTACCAGCATTAACACTAACGTTATTATTTCCCAACATTGTGACCGGTGTATGACTCGTGGCATTCTTTGAAGCTGTATGCGAATCCATTATATCATTATTGAGTTCAGATGAGGAGTTATTCGCGTGCGTGCTATTATTATGAAGTGAAATATAGGAATTATAGGTGGAAGAATTGTTACGATTAGCATCAGTATAACCCTGGGAATGATGATATTTTGCATCACCAGATTTCACTTCTTCACCAATATTGTTAAAGTTCTCATTATTTAAGAAATGGAGTGGACCGGCGAAAGGTTCTCCATGAGCTCGCCCGTTTTCCTCTGTTGCGTTTGAAAAATTCAAGGCCGGTACACTCCCAGCATGGCTATCCCTTTGAGATCCCGTATTTCGGGGCTTAAAGTGCGCCGATAGCCTATTCTTCAAGCCTCCACCAATTGATAGCTTTCTATTTTCCGGAAAATCTAATGCGTAAATACCAGCAACCTGAGGCGTCATAGGCTTCGTTTTCTCATTAAGCAATGCGATACTATAAGAACTTAAAGCGGGTGGTAAAAAAGTGTTGTCATCCTCTTGCGTATCTATAAACCTGGCACGTCCGTCTATCTGTATATTTCGTGAATTCAGGTTGCTATCAAAGGGCATGACACTTCAGTGATTGAAATAGCATAGGGAATGATTAAAACTAAAGCGATAAAAAATTCTGCTAGTCAAAAATTGGGTATACTTTGATCCTTATCTTTGCTCCTTTCGAAATTCCAATATACAGCTGACACTCGCCAGTACCTTTTGTATTGCTGAAGCGATTACTATGTCAACTTGGTTTCTAGGCGTGTTATATAAACAAAAGTTTACCACAAAAGTAGTTGGTTTTTGTGTAATTTAGTTCTTTGATTTAAAAAAAAATTAAGTGCTCCACGGCAGGTTCGAACTGTCGACCTTCAGATTTCACAGTTGGGAACTATGAGACTGACGCTCTGCCTACTGAGCTAGTGGAGCTCTCTTTATCCCGAATTTGCTTACGTTTCAATAAGTGTGATATCGTATCAAAAAACTCGAACAACTTGATATTTCTTTAGAAGAGGTTAATAGCGCAACTTCTGTTAAGAGGACATATAATTTTATTTGGTAAATATATACAAGTATCGACAAATTTGACATGTTGCATATATAGTAAAAATTCCTACTTCATCAGCTAAAAATAGTGGTATAAGTGCAATCGCTATATTTAACGTAGGAACATACAGTCTAGAAAATATTAAGAAATGCACTATAAATTTATATTAAATCTATAAAAAGATAATAAATCGTCACACCAGAGCTATGCTTCAGAAGCCACCTGTCATGTCTCTAATTCTATCGACTTCCTCTTGAAGGGCCTTCAAGTCATCTAATATTCTTGTATTGCTATTTGACCTAGGCGGTAGTTCTGGACGAAAGGTTGCAGGCTGACCTCCCATAGGAGTTTTAGGTGGCAATGGTGGCGGGTGTGAAATAGTTTTTCGCGATGGAGGAGGAGGGGGCGGTAATACCCTCTCAGTGTCCGTATGCAATCCACCGCGTGGTGAACCTAACGAGGCATGCAAATTACTTGGTATATCGTTGTCATGCAAATTGTTCCCACTAGAAATTGGGGAAGAAACTGACCTATTTCTTTTCATAGGAACTGGGGGAGAGGCAGTCCAGTTGTTATTCATCATAGGCATGTCGTGTCCCAGGAGATCTGTTTCCGAGGCACCAGAGTTTTGTAGGGTATTTGAAAAAGTGTTTCCGGTAAGTTGGTCAGATAATGATTGTAAAGATATTCTCGGTACTTCTTGAGGGTCGGAAGAAGCTCCGATTTTTCGTGACATGTCAATAGGTCCTGTAATATTAGGTTTCAATGGTTTCATTTGGTGGTCATCCATACTATTCTGACCCGGAGAATTATTATACGAAAGTACTTTTGGTGGTCCAGTATGATTAGGCGGCATTGGCATCAAGTGCTGCTGTCTATCCAGCGGTGAGGGGTTAAATATCTCTAACATTCGCAGAGGATCAGATAAATCTGGTGCCATTGGTTGTCCTGAAGGCTGAGGTGAAAGATTATAGGAGGAATGTTGTTGATTTGGGTCAACAGATTGTTCCATTGGTTTCTGAGGGCTAGGCATGCGCTGTGGAGAGGGACTGTGGTGTCCTAAAGGTTGATTATGACCAGCTGCATTCGGGTGTAAGAATTGCGAGTGCTGATTGACAGGATCAATTTTCTCCGGCACACCGTCAATTGAAACAGCATCAACTGAGTTCAAGTTCTGAAAATGGTTTATTTGTGGCTCCATATCCTCCAAAATTCTGCGCTCTTCTTCATCTGCGTGATTCAGTTGTTTTAATCTATCCAATAATTGGTTCATGGGTAAGTTATAATCAATTTCCTCAGCTTGAGGGGGCAGAAAAGCCATGGGCTCGGTATCATGTATATCTGTTACAATTTGATCAGAGAACTTAACCGACTTTGTTTTCCTAGACTTTTTAAACTTGCGCCCCCCATCCTCAGGACGTTCACCCGTAAGCATAAACTGGGTAAAACTCTCTATATCTAACTGATTATTAGGTTTCTGGCCATCTGTGAACTTTGCATTTCCACCATGATTATCAGAGGCCGCCTGCGAGTCCTCCAGTTCTTCATCATTTGGCCTTTTCTTATTTAAAATAGAAGGGGGCAGCGGCACAGGCGCGTGTACTTTCAAAAGTCGCCTAGTAGGCTTCCTTCCACATGTTGCATGTGCTATAAGCCTGAGTAGAGCGAAAAATTCTCCAATATTAATTGATGACCCTATCATGGCAAAAATACTAGATATTCTCTCTTTTACCCATTGAGGCAACCTAAAGTTTGCCATGAATGCAAAAACGTCCAAGAGTGACACCGTACGAGTATTTAAACGTGCTAGTATATCGTTGTACCATCTCATGTACGTTTTGAATTCTTCAAGAGTAAGCTCGTTCTCTTTGAGCGATAAAGGAATACTAGTATCATCTTCGTCTTCATTTAAAAGCCGAGTTTTTCCCACGCCTCTTCCTTCGTTCTTTGTGACGTAGTGTGGTCTATTTGCTAACCCACCCTGTTCTTTTTGCTCATTACTTCCACCGAATGTAACTGGAGGCGCCGGCGAGCTAGCCCCACTACTATTAATCGGGATATTAAGCCAATCGAACCCTGACATCCCTACTATTATCCACGATGCCACAGTATTTTCGACTTCGTTGACTAAATTTGTCTGATATTAAAACCCGTTAATATTGTGAGTTAACGAAAGTAAAGTTATGTGCACGCATGCTAACGTAGATCTTTCATACCGCTGCTATGAATTTTAACCTCAAGAAAAGACTTGTAAATGATGCAGAATCAGAGAGTAGGGATAGTGCTTCTAAAAGAAACCGCCTGAATGCTTTCCCTGCCTTTGAAGATGACGAGGATGACGATAATGATGACAGTTCGTTCCGACAGGCAGTTCTGAACAAAGCCTCTCGTATTAAAATGAAGCTAATGACTGCTACCAACGACTTTGAGGAGCTGGAATCTGAAAATGGCTCTTCTGAAGCTGCCCAAAACAAAAATCGAAACAAAGGAGACAATTCTGGTCTGAGCTATATAGAAAGTTTACGTCGATCCAGGAAAGAGAGAGCTCAAGTAAGAGACGTCTCTAGACAAGAGACTGCTAACAAGCTCGTCAGCGAAAACACTGACGCCACTGTATTCGAGTCAGAAAATTATAAGAAACACAAGCAGCATATTGAAAGTTTAAAGAGTCAAGAAGAAGAGCAAGACGAGCAGGAAAAGGATGACTTAGCTTTTTATACTGCTATGCTTCAAGCACGAGAGCGGGGTGTCAGGGGGGTTAAGGCTGCAAAACAGCTTTCCGAGGATAACCATACTTCCGGCTCCGAGGTGACGGCTATCCCGGCTATAAGCAAAGTTGAAGACACAATTCTGCCCTCCTACTCAACGGTAAACAAAAAACAATCAGGCCCAACATTAAATTATGAAGATAATACAACAACTACAGAAGAAGATTATACAGGACTCGTAAATACAATCAAACAAATCATTAAGCCAAAATTGGCAGCCAGTGACCTCGAAGACTACAAAGATAGATATTGGAAAAGACGGCTGCAAATTCTGAAGAATCGGAATCCCGGCACCGGCCATTCAAATGTACTATGAGAAGAACAGATTAGTAAATATAATGGTAATCCTTTCATGTCCTCATAGCCTCTTGTAGAGATACATTATCTAGAATAGCCTGGCGTGGACCAGCGTTATGTTCTGGGACCGCCTCTGAAACCTCAGTGGGGGCATTAGTGAGACCACTACCTTCTCGTACAGAGGCCATATTATCAATTTCTTGTGCAGACGGCATAAAAATGACTTTAGATGCAGAAGATTTTGCCATCGCCTGCATTGCATCAAGGTATCGGATCTGCATTGCAGGTTTGGAGGCCAAAATGTCTGCAGCTTTCCGCATTAATTTTGCGCTTTCTACTTCCGCGCGAGCGTTGATTATTTTACTTTCACCAATTCTCTTAGATTCAGCTGCCATTGACAAAGAATCTTTTACTTTCTGTGGCAATTGCAAGTCTTTGATAAGAATAGATTCAATATTGACACCCCAATCAAAGGCGGTTTTAGAAATAATATGCTCAATGGAATCTGCAATTTCATCCCGTTTCTCCACCACGTCTTGTAAGGTACGGCTTCCTATCACGTCTCTCAAAGTTGTCTGCGTTCTTTCAATTATTGCCGACTGGATGTTCGATATCGAGAATATCGCCTTCTGAGGGTCTATGATATTGTAATAAACAACAGAGGTGATAATAACGCTAATATTATCGCGCGTTAAACACTGCTGTTCCGGTATATCCAGAATGGTCACTCGCACATTGACTTTAGTAAGAGACTCAGACCATATATTAACATATGCCAATCCCGGCTCTACTGTTCTTGACAACGCACCAAACGTTTGTATAAGACCTACTTCACCTTGCTGAACTTCGCGATAAGGATTAGGAAAGCAGCAACATCCGTACGCTCCAAGAGTACCGAAAAAGCTTCCTAATCCTGAGACGAAGGATCTATATCCCGATTGGGGGGCAATTGGATACGTCTTTGCAAAGTTTTTCATTACCATTTCAGGTACAACATGGGGCTCATCTTTACGAACAAAACTTGCAGCCTCTTCAGGTCCTGATGAATTCATTTCATCTGTCATTATCTATGGAAAATGTACTTAAACTTCACTATTTAATCGCAGTCATTATACTACTTATATCCTGTGTAATCCCGTTTCCTTGGCTTTATTAATGTGGATAAGAAGATGCTTAAACAAGGAATATATGCAGGTCTAACCCAACTCTGCTAACCGGTACACATGTAAACCAATTAAACGAATGCAAAGAATCGTCATTTAATCACGCGCTCAGCCATTTTCAGCCATTTGCTCGTCATTATATAATTTGTAAATGCGTATCCAAAAATAAGCAATTCCTTGCAGTAGGTTTATCTCCCTGATGATGTGGGTGTACTGTTGGCAATCTATGCCAACTTGTAAATTAGGTCACATAAGCTACTCTCGATGCCATTTAGCAAAGTACACTAATGATGATCAATAAATAGAAATGCCGAAATACGGATATTGAGTATGTGTTTAGAATACCTACTTCATTTTGTCTAGATATTCGCTTCAGTGGTGCTGAATGTCCCATAGTGGAAGGTGTAGAAGGGAGTCATCAGATGCCGCGATAAGGGGGGACGACATTAGTTGACGACAATGTCGCTCATTTCGGAACGACGTAGGGAATTTTAATAATTTTTCCTAATGAGGAAAACCTCAAGAAATTCAAAAAATAAAAAAAAAAATTGCTGCTTCACACGCGTAAAGCATCATCAGGAGTAGCAAGGCTTTTTGAGGGAAAGTGAATCTCCGACAGAGAAAAGTAGTTACTCTCGAATACTAATGGAGGGGAACACATTGAAAGAAAGTAATAATATGGGGAGGATAGAGAATGAGGTTGACACTGGTAAAAAGAACGAAACAACAGCTGAGATAGGAGACGAATCCAAAATGGAGATGGATATGAAAGAAAAGCCTAAAACACCCTTAAAAAAGGAGGAATTGGAGCAGATAGCCAAACAATTGAAAAAGAAACTTTCCAAAGCATCAGTTACAGCAAAAAAGACATTGTCACCGGTAAATATGAGGAACCGTATGGGAGGGACATTTTCTAGTCCCTTAAAAAGCAGTTTGAGTAGCTCGTCCCCTCTTACAGCTAGTCACACATTTTCACCAAATAGTATACCTTATTCGCCTCGGAGGCGTTCTCCAACACAAAGAAAAACACTTGCGGTGTCTTATTTGTCATCTTCGCCTTTCAAGAATGGCCCAGAAGATAATAGTCCAGAAGATTCACCATCTAATAGGAGGACACAGGAAAAAGCGAAAAAACGCAGAGGAAGTGAGGAAGAACCGCGCATGATATTGGAACACGTTCAGTCGCCCCTGACACCACCAGGAAAAGATCATAGTCTGGCACTTAAACTGTCGCCTCCAATGAGCAACTCAAGACAGCAAAGAACCCCAGTATTATCGAGAAAGCAAATCCTTGGTGGAACTCCGAATATCTTGCTCAAAACGCCTACGCAGTCTCGTCCCACCTCGAATGGATATAATGACGAAGAGGGTGCAGATCTCTTGATGTACTTGGCAACATCACCTTCGCCCGCAAAACCGCGTTCAGGCACGCCAAAGTGGACCTCCGAGAGGTACAATTTACCTACCTCTGGCAGCTCCGTCAATTTAAAGAGTCGACCAAATACGACCTCGTCGGGCCAGTCCTCGGACCCAAATTTTACGGTTCCTGCCATCCCTTTAACACCAAAGAGATATATTAATAACAGCTCGCGAACCCCTCGCAGCAGATTAACTCCTTCAAGTCATTTCTTTAACTCAATGATCTCTCCCGGGGGCGGTTTACCTTCCTCTGGTTTGACTCTCACGCCCGCTGGTTTCAATTTAAATGATTACGTGGACTTCTTCACGCCTTCGCCCGGGAATGGTGGCACCGGAAATGGGTTGACCAACACAGGTGGTTCCAAAAGCTTTTTAAGGACACCAGACTTTAATGCTGGTGTTTCTTCAAATAAACAGAAAGTGGATGGTCGCATGATAAACTTTGATAAGCTTGGCTTCTTTGGAAGTACGGGACCAGCACAAGAAAACTCCACCAAAGAATAGGACTGAATTAAAGCCTACGTTACATTAAGTCAAGGATCGCATTTTGATGCTGTAAAAGAACAGTGGAATAAAGACATATTTAATAATCGCGACAACTACATCGATGGGCTGGTTTGTTCCCATGAAGTTGAATTTTTTCTTAATACATAAATATCTTTTTTAGGCTACTATTCTACTATTTCGATAATTAAAGTACAATAGGCCTTTGTGAGTACCTCACGGTTTTTCTTGGCTTATTTTTATTTTGTAGCTCTCCTTCTATGCTGTGTGGGTGGTCTCCTAGGAATTGATTCACATGACTGGTCACCTGATTATTTAATAGTGTCAAATTTTTTTTTCATAATCATGCTTTTTAGCAATAGCTAGTAACTAAGTTTAAGAATATGGCCGAAAAGTCGGTACCGGCGCATAATGTTGCTGAAAAGGTCAAGGACTTGAGCATTGAGGAAGCTCAGGGTTCCCAGCTTGGCGAGAAGACCGAGAAGAAAGGGTCCGAGTCTGAACCAGAGCAGCACGATGAGGAGGAAGATAACGACGAAGGAAATCAACCCCAAGGAGATGAACAACTGAAAAAGAAAAAAAAGAAGAAGAAGAGCAAGAAGAAGAAGGGTAAGGCCGGTAATATTGACGGTTCGTATCCAGACGGCGTGTTCCCCGAAGGAAAATGGCAGGATTATCCTTTAGACGAGAACAGCTATAGAACTACTTCGGAAGAGAAAAGGTATCTAGACAGGCAACAGAATAATTATTGGCAAGATTTCAGGAAAGGGGCAGAGATACATCGCAGAGTCCGCCAAAAAGCTAGAAATAATATAAAACCGGGAATGGCTATGACTGACATAGCAAATCTCATAGAAGATAGCATTAGGGGTTATGCTGCCGATCATACAAAAAAAGCAGGAATTGGCTTTCCTACCGGTCTTTCTCTCAACCATGTTGCTGCTCATTATACCCCCAATGCTGGCGATAAAGTCGTGCTAAACTACGAAGACGTCATGAAAGTCGATATTGGTGTTCACGTCAATGGCCATATCGTCGACTCTGCTTTTACAATGACCTTCGATCCTAAATACGATAGCTTGCTTAATGCAGTCAAAGAAGGAACAAATGCCGGAGTCACCGCTGCGGGTATCGACGTAAGACTCAACGACATTGGCGCTGCAGTACAAGAAGTTATGGAATCTCACGAATTGGAAATCAATGGCAAAACTTACCCTATCAAGTGTATTCGCAACTTGAATGGTCACAACATTGGTGATTTTGAGATCCACTCTGGAAAATCCGTCCCAATTGTGCCTAACGGTGACATGACGAAAATGGAAGAGGGGGAGACCTTTGCAATTGAGACTTTTGGCACTACCGGTAACGGTTTTGTGTTACCTTTTGGTGAATGTTCCCACTATGCCAAAAATAAAGATACTGACGATTATCCTGTGCCTGGTGGCAGTGCGAAAAATCTTCTTAATGTCATTGATGAAAACTTTGGGACTTTACCATGGTGCAGAAGATATTTGGACAGGCTAGGTCAACAGAAGTATCTCTTGGCCTTGAACCAACTCGTCCGGGCTGGCATTGTCCAAGATTATCCTCCTTTAGTCGACGAAAAGGGTTCCTACACTAGTCAATTCGAGCATACTATCCTTCTCCACCCTCACAGGAAAGAAATAGTATCCTACGGTGACGATTATTGAGAATCAAGCACAAGAACGGTTAAAAGTGAAAAAAAAAAAAAAAAAAAAAAAAAAAAAAAAAAGAGAGAGAGCGCTTTCCCTCTTTTTCACAACTTCGACTGTACTATGCGAAAATTTCATTCCCCCCTCCCCACTTAGAATTATCCGTTCTCTTGTCAGTTGTAAAATCAGTAAATACCACATCCCCGTATATAATCATCTTGTGTTCGTACTATTGTAAGTCCTTCTTCAATGTTGTTGATATCAGAAGAGTTTGGTTTTCTTTTTCACGGACCTAAGCCATAAAAGGCAAAGAAGCGGAGGACCAGGAAGTTGAAGTCGTGTGATAACCAAAATAAGCAAAGAATGTGAGCATGAATATGTAGCCGATCGACGTAAATCCAAGGAACTGTTTATATTGGTTTCGTTTTAGCTGAACGTTTTGTACGAATTGAAACAAAATGGAGATTTCGCCAGAAGTATTGGAGTTTAAAGGTAAGTATATGCCAAAGGCAACAAAAAAAAGTGAAAGAGGTAGCATTTTTCTTTATTCTTCAGAGGGGTAATAAGACTATAAAGACAAAGGGCACTCTTAAGAGAAAAACAAGAACTAAGAACTAACGGACAACAGGCAACTTTTTAAAACCTACGTCGACGTATTTGAATTTGAAGAATACAACACAGAAGCCTTTGGCCTTCAAAGTCAAGACTACGGCACCTAGGCTTTATTGCGTGAGACCTAACGCGAGTATCATTCAACCAGGACAAACAATGGATGTTTCCATTATTTTGCAAGAATTCTCGCAACCATTGCCTAAGGATTACAAGTGCAAGGACAAGTTCTTGATTGTGTCTTTACCTAGTCCAGATTTGAGCGATTCTACCAAGGTCAGCGACCACTGGCCTACCTTGGAGAGCAAGTTCAAACAGGACATGGTACAGAAGAAATTGAGGGTCAATTATGTAGTGACTGATGAGCCACCTAAACAGGATGTCAATGCAGCCCAGACAAAGGGGAATAATGGAGTTGGTGCGCCAGCGAGCTCCGATGGAGTAGCAGTTAGCGCTGCTGGTGCTGCGGCAGGTGCTGCAGGTGTTGCCGGTGCTGGGGGAATTGCCGGTTCTAGCACCCCATCTGCTTCTAAAGTATCAAACCGCGCACCTGTTCCTGAGACTCCTGGTAGTGCCATCATTGACCAGGCTTACAAGCAAGGACATTTACATGGGAAATCGCAGGGTCAAAGCAGAAGTGCCACTTCGTCTGCGTTCTCTGAAAAAGACACTGGTAGCTCTCCTTATAAGATTGATGATTCTGCAGCAAGAATTAATAGCTTGAACAACAAATTTGACTCGAATGAAAGTAAAGAAACCCTGTACGCGGGTCCTCCATCCTCCACGAAACCTAGTTCCGACGAGTCTGCTATTTCTGTTTCTTTACCTGCAGCTGCTATCTTAGCTCTCGTTTCTTTCTTACTTGGCTGGTTAGTTTTTTAAGACTTTTCTAGTCCTGTATTCCTATTTACTACTGTCAAATTATATTTAAATATTTGTTTTATTTGTATGACTTTACAAAGTACTCTTAATCTGTTAGCTGTAGCTTATTACGGCGGTTCGACTTATATTTGAATTTAGGCTCTTTGTTTAGCCTGCATTACTTCTGTGCTCTTCTCCAATTCGAGTACGAAAATGATGTTGGATACACGACCCTTGTTATTGTAGTCTAGAGACTAGTTGAAGATTGTGGATAGCGCTTAGGAGATAATAACGTTGTGGAGGGGCGGGAGTTTGTTATCACAGCTACACAATAGGATCATGACGGAAACCACCATTGCGTCAGGGACGATTAATTTATTAAATACAGTGGTTGGCGCTGGGATTCTCGCTATGCCGTTTGGATTAAGGCAGAACGGACTTCTTTTTGGCAGCTTTTTGATACTATGGTCCTCATTAACGTCATCCTTTGGGTTGTATTTACAGAACAAAGTTGCCAAGTACACCGGACAACAGGGTAGTGTTTCATACTTCAGTTTGTCGCAATTGACATACCCCCAACTCTCCATAGTATTTGACTGTGCGATAGCGATCAAGTGTTTTGGTGTTGGAGTGAGTTACTTAGTCGTAATAGGAGACTTGATGCCAAAAATCATGGAAAGCGTTCATGTCAACCCGGTGAGTATTTTAATGACTCGAAATTTGTGGATCACTTTGTTCATGTTGGCTATTGTTATTCCTTTTTCTTACTTTAAGCGAATGGATTCCTTAAAATACACTTCTGTGGCTGCCCTTTTTTCTGTCGGTTATCTTATATGTTTAGTTGTTGGTCATTATCTAATGAATGACGTTCCTGTGGATGGTGGAGAGATTGTTTATAATGGACCCATTTCATGGAAGTCGACATTACTGTCTTTACCTATATTTGTTTTTGCCTATACTTGCCACCAGAATATGTTTGCTATCATAAATGAACTCAAGAGCAAAGAAAGTGATGGCTCTCAAACTAGGCAGTCTAACATAATCGTTAGAAATGCAATATCAATTGCCTGCTTTTCGTATTTAGTTGTTGGCATCATCGGTTACTTAAATTTTGGTGACCGCGTGACAGGTAATATCATTACGTTGTATCCTAAAGATTCCGTTCTGTCTTTAATCGGTCGTCTTTGTATTGTTATTATGGTTGCCTTCCTGTTTCCTTTACAGTGTCATCCTTGCAGAGGGTCGATTAACCACGTAATTCACTACTTGCGAAAGGCTAGACTTAAGTCAGCGGCTACCCACACTTATACCGAAGTATCTTCTGATGGTGAATCAGGGCACGACGTGTCGGATGCCTCTTTAATCTCAACGACTCCCTTGGAAGGGGCTGAGGACTTTGCTGGGCATTATCCGATAACAGTTAAACTTACTCCTAGAGGTTTCTACATCATTACGACTTGTATTTTGATATTTTCGTATCTTTTGGCGATTTCTGTTAGTTCTTTGGAACATGTACTCGCTTTTGTTGGTTCCACCGGGTCGACTTCGATTTCCTTCATTCTTCCGGGTTTGTTTGGATACTTTTTAATACGTCCACTTAACAACGCAACGAAGTTGAATGCCGTCGAAAAGTTTTGCAAATATGGTGGTCTCGTATTGGCGATATGGGGTTTAGTTGTTATGATAGTATGCTTGAGTGCCACCCTTTTTTTCAACGCGAGCCATTGAGATATCGAAGTGAACAGCGCCCTTGCTTACAACATACCTTGCACCTTTTTTGAGTTAGAAATGTAACATATCTGACGTAAAGTACTTACGAAAAGCTATAATATATAAATCTTAATATATAAATCCTATCTGTCTTATAAAATTAAGTCTTCCCGTTTCCAGCCCTTTGCTTTATGATTCTTCATATCATGCCTGGGTTGTGGCTTGTCCGTAGAGACCGACATTGCAAATGGGTTACGATCTTCTCTTTGATTCAAGTTTGCTAGAGTGTGGTTAAGCTCTCTGTGTTTGGCTTCGTCTGCTCTAATTCTCTGAATTAAATCATAAAAAGACGAATTCTCAGAAAGCTCTGTCCAGTAGTACCAACTAATATCTGGAAGTTTAATATGGTTAAAGTTTGGAAGCTTCCCCTTCTCTAATTCTTCCAACAAATGGGTATAAGTACTAACTGCTTCTTCCTCCAAATAACCGACAAATCTGTGGCAGTATTTTGGTCTGATTAAATATGATAAAAAGAAAAGGTTACAGAATACACCTTGGCCGATATAAATAATCAACCTGACAAACCAAGAAGGCTTTCCTATTCTTATAAAAGTCAATAAGTGCATTCTTTCATTGTATGCTTCATCTAAAAGTGACTCTATCCATGCTTTATCCCTTTTTAACAAGCGAAGAGAGTGCAAGTGCCTAATAAAAGCGGCACTCATCCCAGGCACACCAGCAATACTTTCAAGAAATATGACTCGTGTTAACCACTTTGACTCAGTCATTTCATAACGGGTACCCTTGAAACCCGTCTGTATTTCTTCCGGTGTCACTGGCTTCTTGTAACCTGTGACAAAGTCAAAACTTTTCCTCATAAACAGTATCAACCTGAATACAAAGCGATCTCCTCTTGTCTCTGGTTCTTTATGTTCAAAATGTACTTGTCGACATTCTTCATCATTAAAAATTGGATGGGGAAAAAGTGGATGTGTCACAAAACGTTCTTTATTATTCCCTCTGTCCTTATTAGGAATTAAGCTAGTAGATAAATCCCATTTCGATTTTTTTGGCTCCTCCTGCTGCTGCACCAGACTTTTAGTGGAGATGAGCCTATTGTACCTCAATATTCGTGCACAGCACAAACCACTGCTTCTTAGCAAACACCTGTTTCCAACAATCATCTTTAACTACTAAACGGTAAGTGTTTAATCCATAGATTACCTTTGATTTGTATTTACTTTCTCCGATATCTGTTGCCGTCGTCCTTTTATATATTTTACTGGCGTATTAGTGAGGCAAGTATTCCTAAACAGAAAGAAAAAAACGCACTTTCTTTCCGATTTCCCCCAACTTACAGTCTCCTTCATACTCCATACTCCATGTTATTTCTGTGAAACATTATGTGGAGTCCCTATGTTGCTCACTAGCTTACTAAGTCAATGTTAATAGCAACATTCGGATGAACGAACCAATAATTTTTTTCGTATTGACCTTAAATGACCCGCGCAGTTTCTTTTTTGCTTGGTCTTATCGTTCGCTTGGTGATTTGATCTCCGTAAACGGTAGGTGTCTCTCATTCCCGCTATGTTTTCCGACTTTTGCTACCGATCTAGTCCGATGAATGACTACTTACCTAGGTAGTGGGTCGGATAATGACTCATGTCCCTAACAGTCAAGTTTGACACTACTACTTTAGGGGGAACTGCCTTTGCGTTACTTTTTCCTTCGTTAACGAATATCCTATGTTTCGCCATCACCTTTTCTCCTACTAGGATGATATAGTTTATGGTACCTTTTACCCAATGATACGTTAAATCCTCTAAGAATGTTAACGGTGCTTTTATTTAAGAAAAAAAAAAAAAAAGATTACTAAAACCCCCACGCCGACTCTAGGAGCCATGTATATGTCAGGATATAAAGAAATAAAGCGCTTCGACATTCTTCGCTTACGAAATACCTGCCAATGAATCCCAGAGTGGTAATATGCACAGACAAGGTCGCCTATTTACCTTTATGTTTTTGTAGCAAGCGGTACTTCCTAACACGGTATTCACGCTCCTAAGCTATTAAAAAAATATGTCTCGGAAATTGTATGAAAAGAAAAATAAGGAATTGAAAACAAAAAATAGGAAAAAGAAAAGAAACAAAGAAAAAGAAACAAAAAAAAAAAAAAAAAGAAAAAAAAATACAAGAATTATCGAAACACCTCAGTACTTCGCTGCATAGCATTCCATCATCGCGTATAACCTTCAATCAACTGATCCACTCGCTGTCAGTGGACAGTAAATACAATTTTTTTTTTTTTTTCCTTGAGCCTACTTACTTTAAGCGCTACTATATCAAGTTACCATCTAAATCGCCTACTAGCTGTTAAGAGGCCACTTTTCCACGAAACAGGTTAGTGGGTATGTTTGTTCTAGAACAACATCTAATTGGATTCGTGTGGCCTCGCATTGTTTGAGCTTCAGTCTTGACGCGTTTTATTGATCTGGATTCATTGTTTAGCGCACTACCAGAGGCTGGCGCCTTTGTGTAATGTAAACGAAAACACTTTACTAAATGCTTCTCCTCTTAGTAAAAGTGGTGAAAGTAGTTCCTAGGCGCTCAAAAATCAAAACACTCGTTGATTTAAAGAGTACAAGCACCGGATCCTTAAATCAGGGGAATACTGTAGAATAGGAAGGGTTTTTCGACAGCTTGGAAGAATACGGTGAGCAAGTCGTAAAGGAAAGACAAAACAAATAATAGGGCAGAAATCAAAGACTACTATCGTTACCTTTTATATATATATTTTTTTTTTTTTGTTTATTAACTTGTCGAGAAATACTTAAACTTGCAGATAGTTTGAAGAAGATTCAAGCGGTCTGCTACATTTGGGGATAATAAGTGAGCAATGGGGTTCAGGTTATCTAATTTCTATGCTGATCCCTTTGCGGTATCAACGATATCTTTTGGAATCATCGCCTGGATAGTGGCTATTGCAGGAGCTGGTGCTTCGGATCAAGGAAAGTTTCCTCATTATAGTTGGTGGGGGATCGTGTTTGAAATAGTCATAATATTGGCCATGTTGGTAATGTATCTTTTTGATATTATCGAGCTTTATAAGTTTATGTTGGTAGGAATGTTTGCAATCGCGTTCGTTTACACTACAAATACCACAAATAATCTCATCTATAATACTTCGGACCTGGGCAACTTATGTTGCGCCGCTGGTAACATTTTACTATCTATTATTAATGTGATATGGATTTTATACTTTGGAGGTCACCCTGAATCTCCTACAAATAGGTTTGTTGACTCCTTCTCTGTGAGAATTGTCACAACTCAGGGACATCTCGATGGGAATGCTTACCAACAAAGTGCGGATGATGATGAGCAAAAGCATATATCTTCATTCACCAATAACTATGGTGACGTTCATCTGAGACATTCTCGTGCGTCAAGTAACAACCAAGTTCCCTATATGTCATCCTCTCAATTGAATGGATTAGAAAACTTTTCGTCGAATGAATCTCATCGCAGTCGAAACTTGACTAACAACGAAAAGCGCTCAGTGCAGGATGGTACTACACCTGAGCAGCAAAACTCAATGCAATTCAGGTATAAGGCTGTGGCTTTGTATAGCTATGAAGCTAATCCAGATGATATCAATGAGATTTCCTTCTCCAGAGATGAGATTCTTGATGTCGATGAGATAGATGGAAAATGGTGGCAGGCCAGAAAGTCCAATGGACAAATTGGAATCTGTCCCTCTAACTACGTAAAGCTACTTGACTAGAACACTTACTAGAGAAGCGAACTGGTTTTATACTTTGTCTGTGTACTATATTCGTTTTTATTATTTTCGAAAAGGAAAAAAAAAAAAAGATCTTTGGTTCTAATATTGTGGTAAATTTATTGTCAGAACCTTTTCTCCGGTGTATGTATACCTATTGGATAACTTCCGCGTACACGAATAAATTTATTGGTTGAACGTAGTTTTGTAATCAAGTCCAACTAGAGCGAGGTTCGTGATGCCCTTCACAGAGGTATTGGCTTCGTCTTCCATGTGTATAAGTAAGTTATATCAAACATAGTGTGACTGATAGATTTGAATTTTTTTTTTTTTTTTTGAATAAACATATAGAAGCCAAGACAATTTAAGACGCTAGATAAGGCATGGCATTCATGAAATTTGCGACAGCAGGGGTGCCAGTCTACGCAGGCAGACTCATACTAAACAACGTGCTAAGTGATTCGCAATGTCACAATAGGGTTTTTACTAAAGTATTTATGTTAGGAAACAGATGTGATGCTTTACGAAGAAATCATAGCAGCTCATATTTGGGAGATTCGTTGTGTACAGATGGAAGTATTCAGACAGTAAAACTAGCGTTTGATAGACACTCTCCGCCACGCAAACCCGAGACGTATAAGTCTCCATTGATTTTTCTTCATGGATTGTTTGGGCAGAAAACCAACAACAGAACCATCTCCAAGAAATTAGCTGCAATTCTTGAAAGGGACGTTTTCTGTCTAGATATGAGAAATTTTGGAAAATCACCCCATATAGAAAGACTCGATTATCCTTCATTGGCAGCGGATGTAGAGGCTTTCATAGAGTCTCATAACTTCGAAAAGAAGCCTATAATAATAGGACATTCTATGGGGGCCAAAACTGCCATGGCAATTGCCTTAAGGCGGCCAGACTTACCCAAAATGATTGTTTCGGTAGATAATGTTCCTGTCGATTTGTCTGTGTACTCAGTATCGTCCTTTCTGAAATACATTAAACACATGAGAATCGCCTTGGAAAAGTATAAATTCACTAACATGAAAGATGTGAATGCTGAGCTTGCGAAAGTGGAACCTTCTGAGATGGTACGCCAATTTCTAATGACTAATCTTGATAGAGGAAAAGCTGATGATGTTATCAAGTCAAAGATACCATTGGCTATTATAGATAAAGCCATAACTGGTGGGTCGATCTCGGGTTGGCCTTTTGATCCTAACATCTGTAGGTGGACTAGGGGGCCTGTACTTGTAATAAGAGGAACGGAGTCAAATTACTGTCCTGATGAAACTTTGCCTGATATTGGTCAGTATTTTCCTAGGTTCGAAGTCAGGGATATCAAAGCAAGTCATTGGTTGATAAGCCAAACTCCTGATGAATTTATGGATGTTGTCATTGACTTCATTGAGAGACACGAAGATGGAGAAGAATAGAAAACTAGAATAAGAAATAGTTGAAATAAAACTAAAACTAGATGAAATTGTTGTATGTAGCATAGCGTCATTCTATTTATCATTCACTTGAACCTTTCTGTTTCCTACGAAATCCTCATAAATATCATACCTTCTCTGAGCCGAGAGTGGAATTGCATTTCTTGCTTTGGTAATTTGTGACGAATCCAAAGTTGCGAATACTATCTCTTCCTCTTCACCAGCCTCTACTACTACTTGACCAAAAGGATCAACAACTAGAGAATGGCCGTATGCTTGATAGCCACCACCTTCAACATCTCTAGCTGGGCTGCACAAGACTGTATATATTTGGTTATCGATCGCTCTTGAACGGGCTAGCAAATGCCAATGCAATGGACCTGTTGTAGTGTTGAAGGCACCAGGATAAAACATTGCAAAAGAATTATGCGGCGCTCTAGAGGCAATCATTGCTAATTCTGGAAAACGTATATCATAGCATATACCGAGACCAGCGTTGCCGAATTCTTTAAAATTGAAAACAGTCGATTTATTTCCAGGGCTCAAGGTTTCCAGCTCCTGGAACTTGATCCCGTTCGGAATATTAATATCGAATAAATGAGCCTTGCGGTGCTTGGATAAAATCTGCCCATCAGGTGAAAAAACAAGGGAGGTGTTGAACACCTTATTCCCGTCCTCTGGATCTAATTCCGGTATTGATCCCCCAATAATGTATATTCCATATTTGTTTGCCAATTTCGACAAGAATTGACTTGAATCTCCACTAGGAACAACCTCTGAGTATTTAAAAAACTGGTCAACTGCGTAAGGGGAATTAAAGCACTCAGGCAACATTATTATATCGATCTTTCCTACTGTGGAGAGGGTGATAGCTTTATCGACATAGTGAGCGACTTTTGATAAATTTGCCGCCTTGTCGGTACTCGCTTTCAATTGGAGTAAAGCAATGTTGAGATTCCTTTTTAAAGGACTTGCCACTGCTGATTTGAGACTCATGTTACCTATGTAGCCCTTTTCTTCCTTTCAATATACTGGTTGACTCACCGGAAGAATTTATAACGCGGCGACTCATAAGTGTCACGTGCTCCGGTTTTCTCTATCAAGCTCAATTTTACTCACGGCTTGAGAGTTTACTCAAGCAACATACATATACAAACATACGAATATGAATATTCATAGTCTCGGCGAAAGCTCCTGTAGGATGTTCTGTTCCAATATTTCTTAGTGGTATATATATATAATTATATCAATTTCTATATTAATAATTTAGTGCAAGCGGGTTTAAACTAATCTAATCTTTGCTAGAGGCAACTTTATGCTTCATCTTCAGAGGCCTTCTTCTTGTCTTTGTTACGTCTAGCCACCAACAATTGAATTATGAGGTAGATGGAAGAGAAAGCAACCCCTAATCCAGATAAGCCCATACCCATATAAAATGCTGATCGATAACCGTGAATAACAGTATCTTGGTTCTGAGGGCGATTGAGGGTTTGGTAGTGCTCGACAGTTCCAGCGATCCCTAATCCAATTGAAATGGCATAATTTTGAAAGGTGGCTACCATAGAAGCTCCTAGGCCCTGGTGTGACTTGGGCAAAGCATTCGATAGAATCATGGCACCAGCAGGAAAACTCATATCCATTCCAAAGGGAGTTATGAGAATAGATACAAACTTTTGCGCCCAATATATCTGATGTACCGGTCTGAACCCCATAATCACCAGACCAATAAAAAATCCAAGCATAGCTATCAACATGGTGAATGAAGGATACGTCTTCCCTAAAAGATAAACTGTAAGCAACGAAGCCACGACACCCATCACACTAGCAGGAACAAATTCGACTGCTCTAATTACAGGGTTTTTGTGCTCCACGTGTTCAGCCCATAGGAAAGTATAGTACAACCATACTCCAAAGCTTGACCACCCTGCTGCAATGCAAGTAAGGACAAAGCCCGTATCCCCGCTAAATGCGGAACTTGGAAGAAGGGGACTCTCCACGCGCTTTTCCACGAAGTAGAAAACCGCGCAGCAAAGAACCCCAACAATTAAGATGACGTAAACGTATACCTTTGTCCAACCAGCGTTTGGTCCTTGATTCCACGAGAAATTAAACAAAATCAAACCAGTCATGCCAATCAAGCCACCAATCCAATCGAACTTGGGTCTTTGATTGTGGTTCACGATATTACTAGGAATAATAAATATGCCTCCTAGCATGACAAGAAAACAAACTATAGCAAAAATAAAATAGCTTAGGAAAACCCCGTCAATAGCCATCAGATGGACTCTAACTATAAACAACAGATTAAAAAGGGCGCCCACTGTGAATCCTGAAGGAGCAGTGCATCCGAAAAGCCCGAAAGCTAAATTCCTTCTAAAACCTAATGGATAGTAATGTCCTATCAACGCCATCGAATTGGGAAACACTATGGCAGGTCCAATTCCCTGCAATGCCCTCATTACGTCAAGAACTATCTGCGACTTTCCAAATCCTGTAAAACCACAAGCAAGTGAGAATACACAAAACCATGCATATCCAATCCCATAGAGCAACTTGTACCCATACATGTCCCCTAACCTTCCCGAAATCAAAATGAGAGTACCTACCGTAAGTGAGAAACCTGCTGTCAACCAAGACAACTCCCCGGGGTTATTTTCAATACCAAAAGGTTTACCCGTTGCTGTCCCTCCATTTATAGTCACAGCAATACCTGCCTGAGTCAACATCTGCGATAAGCACATCCAACTAATGAATAAAATCTCCCGTCCTAAGCTTATATTTTCGGGTGGTGGATTTGGTGACCGGTAGTCTCCCAAGGAAACCATTTCATCCTCATTCGTATCATCTTTCATGTTTGCTAACTTTACGCTATTATTCATATAAGCATCGCTGTCTTCTACGCCACTATATAAAAGTACTTCCCTTACTACAAATTAGTAAAGTAATGTCAGTTGCGATATCGGAAAAAGAAAAAAAAAAAATTTACTAATGTAGAAGTATATGTGCAGTTAATCCGTTCTGGCCGTTTAATCAGTTAAAAGATGAGCGCTGTACTAACTTATATCTCTTTTGGTTTATTCATCACATAGTTCCGTAATCTCCTTTAGTGAAGTTGTCTTCAGCAAGCGCTATGCTCAAGATGCCGACATGAATTGGAACTACAGTGGAGGTGAGAAAGAATTTTTTTTTTTTTTTTCCAGAAGAGGTGTCAAACTGTACCTTAAAAATTGCTTCGTAGTGTTCTTTTTTGTTTACTCAGATAACTGAATTACTAATTTATGCGCAGCAAAATCAAGAAATCAGTATCCAAGAGTACCTGAAAAAGTTTCCTCAAAGAGACTTTTATCTAATACTTCGCATGAATTTTTTTCTTGGGCGCGTCTAAGTTGGAGGCCAGAAAATAGTAGCGAAATTGTAAAATACAGGCTGGCACGAATTCCAGATAGCAGATAACCTACTATGATTCTCTTTTATTTTATTTTTTTTTTTTTTTTTTTTTATTTTTTGCTATTTAACGAAATAGCTGGATAAGTATTTTCGCAATTGTAACGTCAGCTGTTTCGCAAGCAAAAGTAGATCAAAGGGGATAATATAAAGCTTTATATACGATGGTCATAATGTACACTAGGAATCATTAAAATGTCATCTTTTGTAAGTCACTTTGTTCCTGTAGTTCTCTCATCTTTCTGACAAAGATAGAGGAGGGTCTTCTATAACAAATAATTTCCATAAAGTTTGTTGAGTGAATGAATATAGGACAGAAGCCACATAGAGCTTGCTTTAAGGAAAATAAGCGGCTTCACCTAGGCTGTACAGATATCGAAATAGGATACTTCGTTGTTTCCTTCAACCACCTTAAATGGGGAATAAATACATCGGCACACCATTGCTCTCTTCCGGGAACATAAGACAAGAAAGGACCCATGAACTCTTCGTCTTTCGAGATACGGTCATCATCAATGGCCTTTCCTGTCGTTTCGTCGTAGTAGTTAGGACACATTCCTTGGGTGAAAAACTGAAGCACGCGGAGATCAAAGTCATAGCCCACATTTTCGTAGATCGCTTCGTACATACGGACATGGTTATTATCCTCATTTATGAGTTCACGGTTGTCCACGAGCCAGTTTGGGTAGAACCGAGGATAAGATAAATGCATGAAAATAAGATCAAGATCGTCAGAAGTAATGCGAGATTTTATGGGATCATAATGACCCAACGCTTTGGAAGAGAATCCCTGCTTTCCGTGATAGCCGACCCACTGAAACTCTTTGCGAGTTTGGAACCAAGGTTCCTTGGCCACATGTGCGGCTGCTATGAAAGTTTCTTTGTCGCCTTCACCCGCAGAACCCTGAGTTAAAAGGGGATAGTAGTAGTGAGGGCCAAAGAGATTGTAGTACATACATATTAGAAGGGTTTTCAAATGGGAACTCTTATTAATTACCAACATGCCCGTCTCCGACGTTGGATCGGGAAAAGTGCCCTCAAAGTCATGGAAACGGGAATCACCAAACTTATAGCTGGACAATGGTTTTTTCTCCTTAAGTCCTTGTGCCTGGGCAATCTTATTATCAATGGCCGAATAGCGCACTTTCTTCTCCTTGACTGGTATTCCGGCGATATCGTAGAAATAAGGATTCGTAGTCCGTGCCCACGCATCTGGCCAGAGAATAAGCTGTTTCTCCTTGTACAATTGGCTATCGAAAATGTAATCAATGTTTCTTGTGGGAAAATTGTCGGAATCGATGTACATCACGTTCTCAAACTTTGAAGCCATAAGAGCCAAAATCTTGTATTGAAAGCCTCCAACCCCAAATTTCTCACCTAAATGGTTTATTAAGGCGCCATCAAAAACGTTGCACTCAGCATTGTATTTCCGCTTAATGTGGTCACAGAATCCCTGTTCGTACTCCTCTTTGTTAGGAATAAATACTTCCACCGGTAGTATAGAGCCAACTGCTCTAAGCTGTTTGATTGTTAGATACGCTAGCCAACTATATTGACCCCCTCCTACGAAAACATATCCTTTCGATCCACGATAAGAAGACCATTTCCCATCTGTGGGTAACATATTACCAAATGTCGAAACTCCCCCCTTGATTAGCTTCTCAACGTGCTTATTCATATACATTTTGTGCAATGCTTTCAACTCCTTTATTGTATCTTTTGGAATATCAAGTACATTCTCCAAAAACTTTTTGTCGAGAAGGGTTTCTGTTTCTCCCGCAAAAACCTCTGGTGCTTTGGTGGTCTTGTACTTACCTTTAATTGACTCTGACTTTGGCTTATAAGCCTCTAGTCCTTCAAAAAAGAATGTATAGTCTTTAATAGACCTAATCGTCTCTTTTGATGCATGCTTGCCAAATTTACCACCTGGCATCGTTTTCGTCCCTGTCTCGAAATAATTACTTCCATTTAAGAAAAAATGTCCAACGAGAAGCAAACATATTGCTGCCAATATCGCCTTATATCTGTGCCTATTAACAATCCTCCTCATAGTCTGGCAAAATAATACTGAGGAATCTAAAGCCCGCTACTCGAGTTATTTTTCATTCCAGATAAAATTCGCGTTTGGTAGTTTATAAAATAGATTGATATCGAAACATATCATTGTTATTTTTGCTCCTAACTTTTCAACAGAGTAGAGTCTAAATTAAATCAGGGTAGTAATGCTTCTCTTTTCCTAGCAAGGTCGTAGAGGTCTTTTTCATGTGCACCTTGTTTGGGATACTAAAAGTGCTTACTAAGAGGTTGTACAATTTCAAAAAAATTGAGAATACGTTGCAACAGCTAGAGACATTTAGTCCATAGGAACTAGTTAAACAAAAGTTTTGAAATCTACACATGATATCTATCTAAAATCAGAGCTTTAGATTTTGAAAAGTATTCACTATTGACTCTAAGTGTGTGTGTGTGTGTGTGTGTGTGTGTTTTTTTTTTTTTTTTTAATCAAATTGAAACTATGTTGCAGCAATAAGCGATCATTAGTTGGTAATGGTGGAAAAAGAACAAAGATCATCACCTCAATCGTAAAGCTTTATACTTTTGCAAAAACAAAAGCAGACTACTTACTAAATTAAATAAGCCAATAAAGTGAAGTCCAATGTACGTAAAATAATAGCAAGGTTAAGAAGGCTTATCTAAGGTCGAACTGCGGAGGTAGTGTCATGTACTATATGATTAGTATAAGCTGGTATAAAAAGCAAGAGTTGAAAGAAGAGATTTGATTACAAAAAGAAGAGTGGATAAGTGGTCATAAACAAAGGTATTATGGTGAAGAGACTAAGCGATTTACCAAAGACCTCGGTGTTCACTAGGTACATGAAGCCAGATAACATGATACCTACACCGGAGGCTGCACTCGAGAACAAAGACGACATTATTCACAGACCCCATATTTTGAGACTGGGTACTTTTTCTTGGTCACTTCCGGAAAAAAGAGCTGAATACAGGTATTTAACTAGCAGCGATCGTGCATTTGAAGATCTTGGTTTAGATGAGAGCAATCAAGAGGATCCAGAGTTTCAACAAGTGATGAGTGGAGAATGGTACCTTGATGGAGAAAACTTCATCAAAAAGGGATATCCTTTCCCATACGCACAGGCCTACACGGGATATCAGTTCGGACTTTTTGCCGGGCAACTTGGAGATGGAAGAGTGTTGAATCTTTTTGAATTACCTAAGCCTTTTAAGGATCAAAGCAATAGAGGATTCTATGAAATGCAGATAAAAGGTCTGGGGAAGACACCGTTTTCTAGATTTGCTGACGGAAAAGCAGTCTTGAGGTCATCAATACGGGAATATATTATGTCAGAGCATTTAAATGCGGTGGGGATTCCCTCAACGAGAGCACTCACTTTGACTTATTTACCAAAAACCTTTGCACAAAGGTATGGAGCCGAGAAATGTGCCATCTTGAGTAGGTTTGCCGAATCGTGGGCGCGATTGGGCTCATTCCATATGTATCGCATGAGAGGGAAAAGAGATGAGGCACGTAAAATGTCGGACTACGTTATAAAGGAGTTATTTACTGTAGAAGGGAAAGAGTTCGGCTATTTCAATGAGCTAATGAAAACTAAAAATGATTTCTTTGAGGACGGAAAAAATACTATCGGCGAGTTGACCCGTTATGATTTGATGTATTTGGAAACCGTGGTGCGGAATGCCATAACCGTAGCTTATTGGCAAGCTTATGGTTTTTTGAATGGAGTATTAAATACGGACAACACTTCTATTTTGGGGTTATCACTTGATTTTGGTCCTTTCTCAATCATGGACAGATTTGACCCTAACTTTACTCCTAATTCCGAAGATCATGACCACAGGTATAGTTACCGTAACACCCCTGCTTCTATTTGGTGGAACCTAACTCGTTTTGGGGAGGATGTTTGTGAATTGATCGGAGCTGGTAATAGTTTAGTAGACGACCCTTTCTTTAAGGATCAAGGGATTAAAGAAGAATGGGAAGAGCCAATTATTAAAAGGGCTGCTAAAATCATAGAAGTTGGTGGTGAAGTGTACATGTATGCTTTTACGAAAGCGTACGTCGAGATAATGTTTGCTAGGCTCGGCTTACCATTCTCTGCAATTAACTACGATTCACCTAGCATTCACATTGAGGAATTGATTGAGCCTTTATTAAAGATCTTGTCACGAGTAGAGACTGATTATAATTTGTTCTTTGCTAGTTTTATGGAGTCTAATGCAGATGAGCCCAATGCTAACTTGGAGCGACTTACAGACAAAGTACTCTATTTTGATTCTCAAGAAAAGATGGAAGATCCAACGGGCTATCCAAAGGCTGAGGTGATAAAAGAATTTGGTGCTTGGTTGGAGCAATACAGAAGGCTCTTTGAGCAGGCGCGCATGGTTGACAAGGAGTACAATTCAAAAGAATTAGCTAAGAGATATAATCCTTTGTTTTTGCCTCGTAATTGGATTTTGGAAGAGGTTATTGCATATACACAACAGCATGATGCGGAGGACCTTTCTTATTTGAAAAAGTTAGAGAAAATGAGTTTCCATCCTTATGACAAGAGCAAATGGGGCGACGAACTAAAGGAGCTTGAGTCTAAATGGTTGCTTCAAAGTAATATGGGTTCTGAATATTCTATGCTTCAATGCAGTTGCTCTAGTTAACAAATTACATAATTTATTAAAAAAATAATGTATTCACATACAAGTACATATTCGTATATTATTTCGATAAGAATTCTATTTTACTTCCTTTTCTCATACGTAGGCGACTTATTTGAAAGCTTGTTGCGCATCATTGTAACCCTTGTGGAAGGCATCTTTGGCTTGCTTTTGCACTGACTCATCTAAACCTGCAATCTTGCTGTCAAGATCATGGTTACCGGTTGAAAACCCGCCAAGACCGCTAGAACCAGATGTGTCTTTACCCGAAGAGCCGTAACCACTGGAACCACCATATGCATCCTTGCTTGATGTCTTTCCGTAAGAATCCTTGCCTGCAGAGCTACCATAAGCATCTTTGCCTGTAGAGCTACCGTAAGCGTCTTTGCCTCCTGAGGTGCCGTAACCACCAGAGCTACCATAAGCATCCTTGCCTGTAGAGCTCCCATAAGCACCCTTACCTGTAGAGCTCCCATAAGCATCCTTGCCTCCTGAGGTGCCGTAAGTGTCCTTACCTCCTGAGGTGCCGTAAGTGTCCTTACCTCCTGAGGTGCCGTAAGTGTCCTTACCTCCTGAGGTGCCGTAAGAATCCTTACCTCCTGAGGTGCCGTAAGAATCCTTACCTCCTGAGGTGCCGTAAGTGTCCTTACCTCCTGAGGTACCGTAAGAATCCTTACTTCCTGAGGTGCCGTAAGAATCCTTACCTCCTGAGGTACCGTAAGTATCCTTACCTCCTGAGGTACCGTAAGTATCCTTACCTCCTGAGGTACCGTAAGAATCCTTACCAGCTGAAGTACCAGAATCCTTACCAGCCGAGGTACCGTAGGCGTCCTTACCAGCGGAACCACCAGAAGTACCCTTTGAATCCTTGCTGGCAGTAGCGTCCTTACCGGAAGAGTCCTTATTTAAGTACTTGCTGCCAATGCCTCCTTCAGCTCCTGATAAGTTGTCACGGCCGACAGCTTGGCCTCCTTTCTTGTCTAATTGATCTGCGTAGCCGGCAATATCTTCTTTTCCATATTTGCCTTCTTTGATTGCCCCATAAACACTGTCTTGGCCAATTGCTTCGCCCCCCTTCTTGTCCAAGTCAGAGACTTCTTGCTTATTGAACTTACTCGAGAGTTTGTCTGTGAATCCCATTTTATTATTCAATTGATTGTACCTTAGTTTATCCCAAAGTATTAAGAAATGGAAAATAACTACAATGTGGAAAACGACTAACTTATATAACTATGTATAACTCCGAGCCCATTTCCATTAACGTAATTTTTCTCTTGCCTTCGCCAATGAATTGCTACAGACTTCGTGCAATAGTACTTTGGTTGCGAATTTGCGTCGGGCACATAAGCTATTTTTTCTCTCGCTTCTACGAGACTCGTTCACCAATAATAAAAGCCACACAAGGGGAACCTAACTTGAAATAGAAATAACCAGCAAAATTGAGCAACTACCGGCATGAGTTGTATGCTACATGTAATGAATATTTTCAATAAGGTATAATTCGCTAATGCCAAGTACCAACCCGTCGGTGAAATTCACCAACAGATAAATGATTGACTTTCAATTAGACTATGGTGAAGAAAGAAAGAAGGGGGGGCTTGCGGGGACCACTACTCGTGATATATTGCAACACGAATGTAGCCGTAGTTTTTTCGTAAAACGAAGACTCTTCGTTGCATCATCTGATAGTTAATAGTATTAAGCAGCCCTAGAAAATTGACCCGTGGCAATGTGGAGAGTCATATTACTAGTCCTTATGACAATGCAAGAATATGTGGCATGACCGACTGGGTTCATGGTATTGTCATTACACGACATTTACATTTTTCCCTTATCAAATAATTTTAGAAGCTACCGGGGCTGTCTTTTTGCACCCTGTAGACTGAGTAGATGAGTTGAAATTGGATTGTATATATTCTGATAATAAGTTTGTTTGATATTAATCACGGCTTGGTTATCTCCATAATATTGACTTATTTTTTTAATCTGTTTTTTTTTTTTGTTTAGTAAATTTTATATACGAATTTCTCAAATTTTGTATAAAATTTGGACTATGAAGAATAAAAATTCTTCAGACATAGTCTAATGAAAAGAAACAACATGAAAAATAATACAAAATTACAAAACAAGAATTTCACCGCAAGACCACTGAATCGCTAATGGTTATCTTACTGTCTCAATTTCGCAAAGGAATAGGAGGAATGTAGAGATTTTTGCGAGTAGTCCTTTCTAGCTATTACGGATTCTGCTTTTTCCTTATCTTTTTCTTTTTAATTTTCATTTTACCTCATATATAGATATGTAGAAACACCAGAAGTCCTCTTCTTTGAATTTGTTACGAGTACTTTGTAATTGGTGGTGGAAAAGACTTCGGCAGTCATTATACGTTGGACCATATATGAGAACTCAAAAAGAGAAAAAAAAAAGTAAGCCCGACGCGGGGGTCGAACCCGCAACCTTTTGATCGCTTCTCCTCTGAATAAGAGTCAAACGCTCTACCGATTGAGCTAGCCAGGCTGTTAGCTGATTATTAGAAATATCAGGAGATATGTTCTAATGTAAGATGTAGAGTCTTGAAGTGTTAACCAAATTAAGGAGTTAAAGGAAGTTGTATTCGTATACACGTAATATACCCAGAATCTCGTAAGATTACTACTACTAGAACCCATAAGGTAGGTCCTAACCCTGCCCTTTTATAATATTGCAGAACATTGCTGTTACTTACG
>JAJLZR010000052.1:0-66701 GCA_030572315.1 [Candida] glucosophila | reverse complement strand
CTGATTTTTAATACGTCTGTACAAGTAAGAGGGATCTCAACATAAAATGGAAGATCCTTCCTACCAAGCACTTATATGTTTCACAGCATCAAAACGAGCCCAAAAGATCAAAATAAGTGAGAGCATCGGCTAAAATAGTTTTCTTTAGACTAGCTCATCCTAGTAAAAATCATAGTCTCTTGCTAAATTTGACAGACGCAGGAGTACTTGCGTTATTCGTTTTCCGACATCGCTGAAGGCTTTAAAAGAGTACCCCAAAAAGTAGCTTCTGAAAGGTCCTGCGACAACGTCCAGATTACAAAACTACCCATCTAGTGCGTGAAAGAACCATAGGGCCTTCCTAAAAATATATACGTAAACCTACATTTAGATACGCCTACGATCAACAAGTAAAATTTTTGAGAGGCGTCCATAGGTTACCCTTGTCGGAATCCATTTTTTAACGGCTGCTCTTAAACAGTACTTGTGTTTATTTTGCGGCAACTCTAGTTTTTTTTTTTTTTTTTATTGGTCGCAAAGGCGAACGTTTTCTCATCGAGCATAGGACTTCCTGATTTCCGAACCTTTTAGGATTTGAGCGACCACATTTTCAATCGAAGAAGATCCAGAACCTACTATGCTCTTCTCGCAACAAGATACAGAATTCACGTCTTTTCCTCACATTCTACACCCTACTGGGATTATGTAGAGATAAAAAAGGGTTTACGAAGAGCTCCTATAGAAAATTGAAACTGCAGCACGAGGTTAAATTTCAACTCAAATGTCACTCTAATCCCTTATTATTTTTATTTTATCTTTATTTTATTTTTATTTTTATTTTTTTTTTTTTTCAATTTAATTTAATTTTTTTTATTTTTAAGATAGGCTCCGGCCTTCCGTTAAGTTCTAAATCCCACATTTAAAGAGCCACACAGGATTACAGCTGAGATATATAACTAGAGATTAATCTCCTTGACTTTAACAAAAGCTGATGGATTAAGCAAACTGATACTGAGGAATGTTGCCTATTATATACCTACTTGCTTTGATCGAAGGTTTGATCAGACTTACTAGTTTTGTGGTGTTTCTCCTTATTCTGGTTCCTTTAACCGTAATGGGGATCATCGAAGCCGTTATTTACTTCAGTTTTATGTTAACATCATTGTTGTCTCTTTACAGAAAAATCCTCACTACTGGTATGATTCAATACAAACAACGGCTAACTTCGTTTTCAGTACCGATAGCATTTCTGTTCAGATCTAATAAAGTTAGCTACACTGAGAGGTATTTGTGGAGTGCTACGAAGAAAAAGTCACTATCCCTGGTGACTGATTATTTTAAATTAGCAAAGACAAGCTAATTGGGTGATTGTGCAGAGAACATGCGATGAGCTCTTCTCTTCAGAAATCAGATCTACGACGCAGTACTGCAGTTGCTATTTGATTTATAATAACGGAAACTTCGAGCATAGTCGATACTAAAGTTTAACCAATCTATACTCTTCATGCATTGTTCAGTGGAAGATTGCGTGCAGTCGATTCTAACAATTGTCTTGTTGCGCCTCGGTTATACTTTTGTGTAACTCGCCCCTTACGTCGTAAGGTAGACTTGCGACATTATCGCAATAAGACAAACGCTATTCGCCCTGCTGGAACAGGCGGTGCTTTGATGCACAAAAGTATTGTTCCCCTGCATATGTTTTAGGTTATCGGGAGACGTTTGCTTCTGGAGATGTATGATAGCTATTGTACTCTGAGAAGCCATTGGCCAATATGCATATGTATGCCTCGCCAAAATTCGTCGACAAACCGCGTTTGTGCATGGATGGTCGCCTTTTCGAATTAGGTTTTGTTGCAATCACCGCCTCTGCCTAAATGTATAACAGTTTTGTGTATGCTTCGCCCGAAGCAATAGGAAAGGTTGGGTAAACCAAATAATCTCGGCAGCCAGAGAGCCTGCCCAAGGATAGAAAAGTGAGGTTTGGCTTTCATTAAATTTATGTAGAGATAATAATAAAGTACTTTTGTTGGAATCTACTGTAGCTCCTTTTTGTTTTGTTCTCATTTGTTGGATTTTTTTTTGCTTGTTAGGGTACATCTCCTACGACAAGAGCATAGTTTGGCTTAGAGATCTTGCGCACTATATGGGAAAAATCTTCTGCTAGCCGACTAAGTAGGCTTTGTAGCTAAGTTTAGTGCTGGAAAAATTCACTTTAAGTTTGTCGAGCGCACGGAAAATTGAAAAATAAATATATCAATATAGGAATTTAATAACAGTAATTTATCTATTAGGAAGCTATTAAAGTATTAAATAAAGGGAGACTTGCCCAAACTATAGAGGTTAGGGGATAAGTAAAATTCATAGAGGATCGAGATAAACATAGGAAAGATGCGGGAGAAAGGTAAGTTGTATCATATTGTTAGAAAGAGCCTAAGAAGGGAAAGGTGTATAGCGCTAATAGCGATTTTGTTCGTTGCGCTTAATTGCCTTATGTACTTTAGGTATGGCGAAACTTTAAGGGAGCTTGATACAAGCATCATAAAATTGAAGCATATGAAGGATACCAAATTTTTGGGACAAGAGGCAATAGATTCCTATGGAGAATATAAAGGGGTTGAAAAACACAAGAGAATCGACACACACGCAAGGTCATACGATGATATCTTCGAAAATTTGAATGTTGCAGAGGTGATGAAAAAAGCAACCATGAGCCAACGATGTGATCTTTACTTCACTAACTTGTTTTTGAAAGATAAATCGTGGTCTTTGAACCCTACCAGTATTGAGCCATATCTGGATAATTATGATGTTAACTATAATTCGTTTGTATCGAATAAGAAAGATGAAATCCGGGATAAGTTGGCCATGATAAAGGGGATAGAACTGGACAAGGTAAATGAGAAAGAACTAGAAAGAGAGATTAAACTGCAGTATGACCTAGCAGTGCAGCACAATATGGATATGGAACAGCTGGTTACGGATGAAATCACTCATTTCAGGATTTTCAACAAATGCTACCTTGATTACAATGGGGGAGTTAAAAGACCAGGGCCAGAGGAGTACCAACATGAACAGAGGACGTTCATTGAAGATCTCGAACGAAAAGGATTTTCAGATGCCTCTTTGAAGGACGCTAAAATAGATAATAAGCTCAGTATTAAGTCATTTGATGATGGCTGCAGTGCTCTTGAAACAAGAATTTATAGATGGTTAGCGAAAAGTGATCCTGTTTATGAGAGATTCAACGGAGAAGTTTTACACAAGCCTCCTAGAATGCGACTCTACTTGTCGGACCCAGAAGTGTTTGAGAAGACGCATGAGGATCGAAATGCAACCGTGGTTGAGTCGAAAATTGTGGATAGTAGTAAATGCTATTTGCGGAAGTTTAGGGAGTCTTTGAATGGGAAAGGGCTTGTTCTTTCGATAGCTAATCTGCACGTCCAAGATACTGTTCGTTTGCTTCGATTATTGAGGGCCTTGGGTAATAAGTACCCTATTCAAGTGGTATATCTTGATGATTTGGATCGTCTGTCTATTGATACATTGGTGCAGGCAGCAAGGGAAGACTATTATTACGTTCCAGAGTCCTACGAATCAGTAAAACACCTTTTCCCTAATCGCTACCTGGAAGCTGACCATGGCTTTCCTAAGCAGGAAATATGGTTCGTGAATGTCCATGACGCAATAAAAAATGAATACAAGGTAAAGTACGAGAAATTTGGTAACAAGTTCATTGCTGCTATGTTCAATTCATTTGAAGAGTACATTTTGTTGGACGCTGACACCGTTTTACTTGAGCCACCGCTGTTTTTCTTTAACTCTCAAGGTTATAAAGACACAGGTGCCCTTTTCTTCAGGGATAGAACAGCTGCTGAATTTAGACCCCCTAGCGATGGCCCTTTTTTCAGTAAGTTGACTCCTTCCATCATAGATCAGGTCATGTTTGACATTCCAACAGCGACAAATTATAGTCTTGACAGAGGCTTATTTGATGGAATGTTTCATTATATGGAGAGTGGTCTCGTTGTGATGGACCATAAAATGCACTTTAATTCAATTTTAGCCATGATGCAGTTTAACTTGTATCGTCATATAACAATTAGACTTTATGGGGATAAAGAATTATTTTGGTTGGCGTTCACCATCAATGGAGATGAGAATTATTACTTTAACAAATTGCCCGCAGCAGCCTTGGGTGTCGAAACTCCACTAGAAGAGAACCAAAAGAGCGATGGCTCGCCAAAAAGGGCTAGAGAGGTGTGTTCGGCCCATCCAGCACATATCGACGGGAATGATGAAAAGTCTTTATTATGGTTTAATTCCGGCTGTAGGTTCTGCGGACGCTACGAAGTCGTCGATTATGAAAAAGAATTTAATGCCAAGAGACGCTTGAAGTTTTTGCAATCAGTTGACGAAATGAAATCATATTACAAGAGTCCTTTGATAGTGAAGCATGCTGTCATTCCTCCTTTTAAGGATAAGTGGCTGATGGTGCGTGAAAATTACGAGGAGGAGCCTTTACAACCTTGGAGTATGGCTAGTGACTACTGTAACCAATATCTTTGGTGCGCCGCTTCAACAATAGGTGGCATGTACAATGACGGCGAAAATACTGCTTTAGTTGGAAAATTCATCGAGTTTGATCAAGACACGGTAAACAAAGCTCAATACTTCGGTGATATATGGATCGGTCAGGAGTAGTAAAGAACGAATTAAGCTTAAATAACTGTTTGCATCTTTTTATGTGTTAGTATTATGTATTATTTTTTTTTCTTTTAGTTTTTTACTTGATCAGATAGAATTGATCAAATGTAAGTCCTTTTCAATATTTGGTTTTGTGTTACTTCAACCTTGGGCGGTAGTTGAAAGCTATTGGACGATAAACGGCGGAGAGAGCGTGAGGGCCGGTGCGTTGATAAACATGCGTAATCGAGATATATATATGATAAGCAGCGACAGTGTTTGAATAAGTTACTAGACCAAAAAAGTGGGAATTTTTATGCGAAATTTAAGGTTGTGTTCCTTTTTAAACAAATTAAGGTACTTTTCTAAAGACTTTAGTAGTAATTTTTCAATGGGCTTATCGTTTGAAAAGCTTTTGACCAAAGCTAATTTGGAAGGGTTTGAAAATCCAAAAGTTTATCAAGAAGACTGGGTCCCATTAATAAAAGAATACCAAGAAAAGTTGGCCAAGTCTATACCTGAGGAGCACAAGATAAAGCTTCCTGGGACAATTGAAGAGTTGAAAAAGGAAGGATTTAACTCTGTTGACTTTTTGTATTCCCAAAAACTTTTAAGCGAGGAAGAATTCAGAATCACCGATACTTCGGCGACGGAATTGGCAAGAGAAATCGCAGATGGAAAATACAGCTCTGTGAAAGTATTCAGTGCTTTCGCTAAGAGAGCCTCGATCTGTTGCCAGCTTACGAACTGCGCTATGGAATTGTTTCTCGACGAAGGCATGGAGAGAGCTAAACAGTTGGATGCTTACTATGAAAAACACGGCAAAACTGTGGGACCTTTCCATGGTTTGCCAATTTCACTCAAAGAGCAAATGGGTTTCAGGAATAAAATTACCCACGGAGGCTACGTGAGTTATCTTCGTAATGTACCTAAAGAACATGCAGTCACAGTTCAAATTTTGGAGGACTTAGGAGCAATATTTTATGTTAGAACTAACGAACCCCAAAGTCTAATGCATATAGACAGTGAAAACAATATTGTTGGGGCCGCTCGAAACCCCTACAATTTGGGTTTAACACCCGGTGGTTCTTCATCGGGAGAGGGCTCTATAGTGGGTTTCGGTGGTTCAGCAATAGGAATGGGGTCAGACATTGCTGGTTCTATTCGCTGCCCTGCAGTATTCTCTGGCTGCTACGGTTTGAAGCCCACTACTTTACGGGTATCCACTTTGGGTGGTGTGTCCTCGAACTTAGGCCAAGAAAGCATTCCTGCTGTCATGGGGCCAATGACAAGAAATGTTGGAGATATTGACTTCTGGCTGAAACATTATTTTAATCAAGGCAAGCCTTGGGACAGAGATGGCTTTTCTGTACGTATTCCTTGGAGAGACGTACTGCCACCTGAAGCAAAAAACCTCACAATTGCTGTTCTTTATGACAACGATATTGTGAAGCCAACGCCTCCAATAAAAAGAGGATTAGATGAAACTGTTAAGAAACTTAAGGCATCAGGTGTAAACGTGGTCGAATTTAAGCCTATCAAAATGAAGGAACTCTATGACACAGCTTTAGAAATGTACTCTTGTGATGGATGCAAACGCCAAAAATTGATGTTGAGCGCTTCGGGAGAGCCTTTGCTTAAGTTAACGAAGTGGGCTTTGAACTTTGGAGAAGGGACTAGAGAACTTCTGGTTCTGGAAAACCGTCAGTTGAATTTTATCAAGACCAACCTTAAAGTTGAATACAACAAATTTTTGAACGACAACAAAATTGATTTCATCTTAGCCCCAGCAAATAGTAATGTTGCACCAAAACCTGCGTGTGCATACGATATGAGCTACACGATTCTTTTCAATTTAATTGATTTCCCTAGCTTGGCTTTCCCTACTGGCTTGTATCAAGATCCCAAAATAGATGTCTGGTCCTCTGAGTACCCAATACCTTCGAGCAGAAACCCCATGGAAAGTTTGATTCACGATGACTACTCCCCTGAGGTCTATAAAGGTGCTCCTATTGGTCTCCAAGTGGCCGGAAGAAGATTCTATGACGAGGAAGTTGTCGCTGTTGGCAAAACTATCGCTAAAATCTTGGCCTAGTCAAACCGTTAGATTTGTACTGAAATTTTTCTGTTTGGCTTTTCAAATACTATTTAGACTATTTATATTAGAGTACTTATGCAAGACAATTAGACTATCTATCTAGAGAAATATCCTCTTTCCATTTCTCTTGGAAGACTAAAAAGACAAAACTAAACTTCTTGCAACTAATTACTCGGGCACTTGCTCAGCGAAAGTAAATTCTAAATTTTTTTTTCTATATCACCATTTCTCCGTTAATATTATATCTTTAATATTGTACCTATATATTCAAGACTGCTCTAATAATATCTGTTTCAGACTCTGTTTGTCAAGTGCACTAATCATATGTTGCACTTCGTTAGCATTATTCTTGACAGAAATCATCAGAAGACAGGAAGAATTATAATCTACGCACGACTTTTTTACTTCAATACAAGGAGAGCTACAAGCAACAAGATAGAAGTAGCAATATAATAAGACTATGGCAAATCTTGAATACGATGATTTTGAAGATGTTAGCGGTTCCGAAGAGGGCGATATATTTAATGAGGATGAGCTCGATGATAAGGAATATGATGAATTGTACAAATATCTTCCCCAAGTAAAGACGTCAATGTCATCCTATAATGATAATATACCAGAGACTGACTTGAAAGAGGCTTTATATTATAACTACTTTGAGCTAGATAAAACCATCGAAGAATTGAAGTCGAGATTTCCAAAGAAAAGGACAAAGTCAAGCCGTAAGTATTTTTTTTTTTTTTTCTTTTTTCTCTAAAAAAGTTCATTCCTTCATGTTCCAGTTGTTAGGTCCAATTCGTTATCTGAACTCTTCGATCAATTTTTCATACAGATTGTTGATATAAAATTCGATTTAGTTATCGATAAAATAATAGAGACTTTTGAGGTCAGATAATTCATAAAATTGCTTTTGGTGTTCTTAGGTGAAGTAATGGCAAATAATGAGGTAAGGGCTAATAGGACACAAGCGGGAGGCTCTAAGCTAGCTTCATTGATTAAGGCAAGACATGAAAAACGTGACAAAGGTGAAGATGACAAGAATCTAAAAGGGAGTAGAGAAAACCGTTCAGTTGAAATATTAAATAGATTACAGTCATCAGGGGATGTTAAAAATTCGGGGGACGAGAATTATTCAAGGCCGAAGTTATCACTTGGAAAAAATAGAAAACGTTTTTTTGTGGACGAGACGAAGTTGCATTCATCAAATGAAGAGTCTGGACAGCTAGAAACAGAATCAGAGCCTGTTCGTAAACCACAACCAACAGAAGAGAAAACCCATAGAAAAAAGACTAAAGAGGATAAACCAGAGATACAAGGTGACTTTAATTTTTCAATGAACTACGATAATTCCCTATTGCTAAATGTGAGCGATACATATTTTGCTTTTTCCTTGTGTAAGCAAAAAGACTCTAACACTGAGATTCGACTGGAGAAGCGAAGTATAAAAAGGAATGAACAAAAAAATAGCATTTTCAGACCGATTACTAATACAGATTTAGACCCTAAAGTACAAAATGATATTGCAAATAGATTTAAAAAACCGAGCCCAGATGATGAGGTTCTTGAAGCGCAGACTAATGCTTTGAATGAGAAAGTGGATCAATTGAAAATATCGAAGCCCTCACAACCGAAGAGCGATACCAAAATTCCCAAGAAGACGAAGGCTTTCAAGAAGATAGATTTGGAACGTGAACTTCAAACACAAGGTCAACTCGCGAAACCACATCTATCCTTTACCATCATCGGGCACGTCGATTCAGGAAAGTCCACTTTGATCGGAAGACTCTTATTTGATTTCGGCATTGTGGATGGAAGAACTATGAAACATTTGATACAGGAAGCGGAAAGGGAAAACAAAGGATCCTTTGCCCTTGCTTGGGTCACGGATCAAACAAAAGAAGAAAGAACTAGAGGAGTCACAGCAGACATTTGTGCTACTGGATTTGAAATAGAAAAAGCAAGATTTACTGCAATTGATGCGCCTGGTCATAAAGATTTTGTACCACAAACGATCAACGGCATTTGTCAAGCTGATATTGCTCTATTGGTCGTGGATTCGATTAACGGAGAATTTGAATCAGGGTTTCAGATGAGCGGGCAAACTAAGGAACATACGTTATTAGCAAGAAACCTTGGTATTGAGAATATCTGCGTTGTAGTCAACAAAATGGATAAAGAAAATTGGTCTGAGCAAAGGTTTTCTAATATTAGGGAGCAAATGCTTCAATTTTTGACCGGCCCAGAAATCGGATTCAGCATTAGTCAAATAACATTTGTCCCTCTCTCTGGCTTAACAGGCAACAATGTCGTCAAAAGAGATCCCAAAGTAGAAACATTAAGTTGGTATAGAGGGCCTACATTAGCAGCGTATTTGTTAACCAACAGTACGAGTAAGAAAATTTCGCGTGCTGATTCCATTTCTCAGGAGCAATTTCAGATGCCGATAAGTGATGTGTCTGAAGTTTCCAATTCTGAATTTGATATCAGTGGTAGGATAAGCTCGGGGTTTATACAGCCAGGACAAACAATAAAAATTTCGCCCTCCCAAGAATATATACAAGTACGCTCTATAAAAACTAATGATAGGCCGGTTGATGTGAGCATAAAAGGAGACATAGTACTGTTGACTTTTAAGATAGCAGATCTTACCAACATCTCTGTGGAAGATATAGAAAAAGGCGATGTAATTCTGGATATGGATTCGTCAATAACCACTACTCGGAAATTCCTCGCAAGGTTACACCTTTTTAATTTGGGTAAGCCGTTACTTAGTGGAAGTCCCTTCGTCTTGTTCATCGGTAATGGTCAAGTTGAGGCTAAACTTGCAAGAATCATTCATATAGAGGGCAGCAGCAAAGTTCGGAAACACTTAGTCTCTAACCAAAACGCTGAAGTTGAGCTCGAAGTTATGGGTAGTAGATCACTACCTATTAGTACTTATGAGCAAGACAAGCAAATGGGAAGGCTTGTTGTAAGGAAAGAGGGCGTCACAATTGCTGCTGGGATTGTTCTTGAGAGCCAAGGACTAAAATCATAACAATAGCAAATTTAGTTTATAAGTATTTCGAATTATTCCTATTAGGAAATGTAGTCTAAGAATAATATCAACAACCCTAAAATAATGCATGTGCCAATTATAATGTTGGTCCCTTTTTTATTTCGAGTCGACGCTCTGCGCAATTGGATATTTCCCAGTTTTACATCTTGCTCAACTAAATTTTGACTTTCAAGAAGATTATCTATTTGGCCAGATTGTTTTTCCAATTGAAACGATAGTTCAGCTTGAAGACCCAACAATTCTGCCATAGAACTGTGCAATTGTTGGACTTTTTTCAATTGATTAGTCTTCATGGTGAGGAATTCCCGATTTTCTATTTCAAGCTCCTGTTGTTGTTGCTGAGCCATGGCAGGTGTATCATCTTCTAGCGCCGTTCCCCACTCATCAAAGTCAGTTTTTTCCAGTGAAATGTTTGACTTGTAATTGAATAAATCCATATCTTCTTCTATGTTTTGAAATGTTAAAGAATTCAACTGCCTTTCTCGTTCTATTCGCAGTCTTTGCAAATCTTCAAAGGAGGCATTGGCTTCATTGAGACTGTTACTAAGGTATTTGAGTATTTGAAATCTGTGTTTATTTACTGTAGCTTGGTACAAGTCATTATCATCTTCACTAGCAAAAAGGTTACCAAACCAGCCTGACTTCATTCGAGCCTTCGTTGAAGCTTCAACCCGTCTTTGTTCGTAATTCTGAAGCATCTTCAACTTTTCATATACTTCTTGTATCTTATATTTGAATTCTTGATCCATGGTATTCTGGTCAAACTGCTTCCTTATTTTCTCGTTAGAAGATTCATCTCCTATGGATAAGTAAAAAGGCTTTATTTTATTCAAGAATCCCTTCAAACTTTCAATGTAGTAACTAAGTTCGTTGCATTCTTTGATAAAGGAGTCATTAACTAAATGTTCCTTCCTCTTTTGTTTGATAGCTTCATTCAGTTTCCTTTTGTCGACCTCATCTGACCAATGATCTTGAACTATACTAACGCATTGTTGGAATAATGGTGTCAAGTCTGTCATTTTGTCCTTTCTTATAAGGAAATTTTTCACACTAGTTTAAATGAAAAAAGTGATTATTTTATGAGATCAGCTATAAACTTTTGATTTTAAAACCTATTAGAACGGAAAGACAAGGGAGCAGGAATAGAAGGTGACTTATTTGAGAGGTTGTCTTTTAAATCCCAAATGCTTCAACGACTTTTTGATTTTTATAACTAATATCGCTAAACAATCAAGTTGAGATTAACGTAATGAGTAGGAGTGGTGAGAAAAAAGATCCGCAAGAGAAAGGAGAGGGTGAGGAGTATCCTGATGGAGGCCCTCAGAAATCGTCTTTTGATAGACTCGAAGCATTGAAGAAGAGAAGGTTTCAGACTGAGAAGGAAAACAAAATAGCGTCTTATCAAGAGGAAAATCAGCGCCGATTTAATGCTAAAAGAAAAGGCGAAATAGTAGAAAACGAAGAGCAAAGATGGGACAACAGAGAAATGGAAATTACGGGAACAGGCAATAAGGAAAAGGATGACAGAGAACGAAATTGGACATGGTCAATAGAGGAGTGTGAAAAATGGGATGAGAAGCAGAGGTTGAAGAGTAATACCCAAAAGCAGGCATCAGGCTTCCAAAACTATACTGTTTTAGCAGAAAAGGCCTACGCTAAAGAAATATGTAATCAGCCTGCTGATATGGAAGAATACCAACGACAAAAGAGAATTTGGCTGGAACCGAAGCCGTTAGAAAACAAACCATTCAAACCGAATCCTGTTGACGTGGACTCATTGGCACTTAGTACCAAGGAATCTGTTAATAGGAAAAGGAAGAGAAGAAATCACGAAAGCAACTCAATCGATGGTTACATCAATGACAAAAACAAACATTTCAATAGGAAATTAGCAAGGGAACTGCATAAATTTGAAGAAAGCTTCGATAAAAAGAAATAACTCTAAAGCTTACTAGAATACCTAAAATATTTGTTAAAAAGAGTAAAGCTTTTCCTCCAAGAGTTGAGCTTTTCTATTGAGATTAAAAACGCCCAGGCATACAAGAGTATACATTAAGAAATTTGAATACATTACCCGGATATAAGTTTGATCATTATAGCTTTTCATTTAAAATAGCGGTTTATATTATAGACTCGATATATATAGATAGCTCTCCCAGCATCGTCAAGAGTAGTGCTCGTTAGTACACCTTTCAGATAATAATAGCTTTCCACTTAGGATTAGGAATAAAAAAAGTACTTATTAATTGATACCTAAATTTCGTGGAGACAGCGAGAGGAGAGTTCGAATTATGGCGGAGGAAGTACGTGATACAGAGAACGAAATCCGAGATGTTGATTCTGACAGAGCACCGTCAGATGAGGAAGAAGGTGAGGACGTGATGGATTCGTCGGAAGAAGATGACGAAGATGACGAGGAAGCTTTACAAAAAGTTGGAGAAGGATTTATCGTGGATGATAAAGAAGACGAGAGCAGTAAGCGCAGGAAGAGGAAGCACAAGAAAAGAAGCAGAGAGGAATCATCGGAGAAGGAAAATAAAAACAATGATGCATTGGACGAAGATGACTTGGAGTTGATGATGGAAAATTCTGGTCTCAAGCCGCAAAGGACGCCGACCAACAAACTCAAGCGGCTCAAGAGAATGGATGGGACAGCAGAAGAAGAAGACAGAGGAGACGAGGAAAGAAAAAATGGGATGAAAGGTATGTTTTCGGATGACGAAGGGGAACAAGATGAAAAAGAAGAAGCTCCGCAAGAAGATAATCGTCACATCCTAGATGAGTTTGATGACTTTATTGAAGAGGATGAGTACTCCGATGCAGACGAGGAGCGCAAAAGTAATATTAGAAAACAGCAAAGAGAGCAAACAAGGAAGACAGGTCCTAATTTAGATTTCTCCAAGTTGTCTAGTGTTGATAGAGAAAGCTTGCAGCAACTCTTCGAAGTTTTTGGGAATGGAGAAGAATATGAATGGGCCCTCGAGGCGCAAGAAATAGAGGACGAGGGCGCTGGAGATAGTGGGGAACCAACGTCCTTGAATGAAGTCTTCGAACACGCTGAATTGGAGGAACGGATGTTGACTGAAGATGATAATTTGATCCGTACAGTAGATATTCCAGAAAGATTTCAAAAATACCGTTCCAACTTTAATTATGTAGACTTTGATGATGAGGAGTTAAAGAGTGAACAAGAATGGGTTGCTGCAATTTTATTAAAGGAGAAAGGGAGTACGATAAACCAAGGTTTGGAAGCTCCCTTTAAGGAATCTATTGGAAAAGTGGTTGAATTCATTTCAAAAGAGATGTATGAGGTGCCTTTCATTTGGGCTCACAGAAGAGACTTTTTGTTGTATACAGAGGAGGTCAAGCAGGACGACGGTAATGTGATTAACAATGTACATAAACTATTGTTCGAGGATGACTTATGGCGAATTTTGAAATTGGATATTGAATATCACACACTTTACGATAAGAGGAAAAATACAGAAAGACTTATCGAAATATTAAGCTTGGATGAAGATTTAGTTAAGGATATTAAATCTTTGGACTCTATCACTGCAATACAGGATTTGCATGATTATATAAAATTTACGTACTCATTCGAGCTTCTGAAGGCCGCTGAAAAGGTCGAAGAAAATAACAACACACACACAAAAAAGACTTCCAAAAACACAATTTATGAAAGAATCAAAGAAAATGTTTTATACGATGCCGTACAAGCTTTTGGTATAAATGCAAAGGAATTCGGTGAAAATGTTCAAGACCAGAGTGCCAAAAAATTTGAAGTTCCTTACAGAATTCATTCTGTGGATGATCCTATCGAATCACCAGATGACTTGATAGAAAGATTATGTGAGGATGACGAAATAATGTTCAAGGATCCTAAGAGTGCTTTCAATGCAGTAAGGAAAACCTTTGCGGAGGAAATATTTCATAACCCTAAAATAAGACATGAAGTTAGAAGTACATATAAGGATTTTGCTTCTATCAGCGTTGCAATAACTAACAGAGGGCGATCTCTTATAACCTCACATAGCCCGTATGCGGATATCAAATATTTAATTAATATGACGCCCGCTGACCTTGTGAGAAATCCAAGCATTTTCTTGAAGATGTTAGAAGCAGAGTCAAATGGCTTGGTAGTCATTAAGGTGGAAACTAAAAATTATGAAAGCTGGTTTCAATGTATTTGCAATTGTATGAAATCGGACGGATCTTCTGAAATATCCGAAAAATGGAATAAAGAAAGAGAATTGGTGCTTCAAGTTGCTTTCAGAAGATTGACATCTATGGTGGCGCTGAATACAAAAGAAGATATACGCCGCGAGTGTGAAAGATTAATCGCGAAAGAAGTTCGTAGGAGATTCTTAGCTAAAATTGATCAAGCGCCCTATACACCTTTTGGTTTTGACAAGGGTACTAAGCCCAATGTGCTTGCTTTATCTTTCGGTAAGGGAGACTTCTCTAGTGCTGTTGTTGGTGTGCACTTGAAAGACAGTGGTGGAGTTGAAGAATTTTTTAAATCCGATGATAATCCCACTAAAGATAAAGAATGTGAGGAAAGATTTCATGGTCAGCTTGGGGAATTCATTCATAAAAAATTGAGTCAACAGCCTGATGTAATTGTCGTGTCGGGTTATAATGCTAATGCGAAGAAGCTTTTTGAAGCGGTGAGGTCCTTTGTTCAAGCATACAATATAACTGCAAATACTGAAGACTTACCCGATATTCAAAACCCACCATTGATACAAGTAATATGGGGACAGAATGAGACGGCTGTGTTATATCAGAATTCTTTGAGAGCGAGGGAAGAATTCGGCGATCAATCTATGTTAGCAAGGTATTGTATTGGTTTGGCAAGATACTTACAAAATCCTTTGCTTGAATACATATTGCTAGGAGAAGACATTTTATCCTTGTCAATTTTAGAGGATCAGAAGTACTTACCTAGTGACTTAATACTTGAGTCTCTCGAAACTGCTTTCGTCGATATTGTCAATATGGTAGGAGTAGAAATTAATGAAGCAGTAAGAGACCCTAGTGTCGCTCATTTTCTTTCGTTTGTCGCTGGCTTAGGTCCTCGTAAAGCGTCTGGGCTTATAAGGAACATCAACTCAAAATTAGGTTCGACCTTGGTGAATAGGAGTGATTTGATAGAACATGAGCTAACTACCGCATGCATATTTATCAACTGCTCTTCTTTCTTGAATATACCTTATGATGAATCAATGTCTGTGCCCGATAGCTCTGTTGAAATGTTGGATGCGACTAGAATTCATCCAGAAGATTATGATTTGGCACGTAAAATGGCTGCCGATGCACTTGATCTCGATGAAGAAGATATGGTTCATGTAGAAGAACAGGGTGGTATTATCCATCAACTTATGCAAGAAGGTGTGAGTAAAGTGGATGAATTAAATTTGACTGCTTATGGGAAAGAGCTTGAGTCTAATTTTGGGAAGAAGAAGTATGCAACATTGCAGAGTATTAAGGAGGAACTCGTTAACAACTTCGAAGAGATTAGGAGGTCCTTCCACGTTTTGGACATTTATGAGGTATTTTACATGCTTACCGGGGAGACACGTGAGTCATTCACTCGTAATACTATTGTACCGGCAACTGTTACTAGAGTTGCCCATAATTTCATGGATGGTGATCGTGGTGGGATTAGGTACGTCAGGGTTGTGACATCTTCTTCTATATTCGGGTCAGTCGATGAGTTTCATTTACGTGGATTGGATCTCTTCCAAGGGCAAGTTGTTCAAGCCGTCGTTTTGGAAGTGAACTATGAGCTGTTCACCGCAACTTTCAGTTTACTAGAGCAGGATATCAAAAGGGCATCTGAGCCCAAGTTCCGTAAGGACCCACTTAAATGGAATTTCACAGCCGAGAACGCAGACAGGCAAAGAGAGATTGAAAGCGAAAAGGCGAAACTTATGAAGGTGAGAAATGTCCAGCATCCATATTTCCGAAATTTTAATTACAAGCAAGCTGAAGAATATTTAGCACCCCAGTCTCCCGGTTCCTGCGTTCTCCGATCTTCATCTAAAGGCCCCGACTTTTTGACGGTTACATGGAAGGTAGCCAACAACCTCTTTCAACATTTAAGTATCCAAGAAATTAGCCATGGTGGCATGAAGGAATACGTGGTAGAACAGAAAAAATACGTTGATTTAGATCAGTTGATATTTCAACATGTACAAGCTATCGCAAGACACGTTAATGAGATGATTCATCATCCGAAATTCCGAGAGGGTACTTTGAATGAGGTTAACGAATGGTTAGAGTCTTATACAAAAGCCAATCCTAAAAATAGTGCATATGTCTTTTGTTTCGATCACAAGAATCCTGGATGGTTTTTAATATTGTTTAAAGTAAATGTCAATACACCGATAACAACATGGCATGTCAAGACGGAAACTGATGGCTTCAGATTGAAGGGGTTTTCTTATCCTAACATGCTTAGATTGTGCAATGGATTTAAGCAGACCTTCAAAAGTTACGCGAAGGGATCTTCTAACAGGTCCAGGCCAATCAAAGGCAATAATGGCTATGGATATTGAACCCAGATTTCTAAAACTCATCGAGTATATTATTTTGCTTTCCTCTAATACTTTTTGCAAAAAAAAAAAAAAAAATTATATACTTTTATTTATGTGTGTTCTAAGTTTAGATCGGTAGCTGTCACCATCTATATATGCTCCCATCAAAAATCTTTTGCCTTTGGTACCAAGTTTAAACTCTAGTCTCGAATGTAGAGTTCTCCTATTGTCAAAAATGACACATGAAGACTCTTTCATTTTTACCTTGTAGTTATTTTCAGGTTGCTTTAAGTAGTTTTCAAATAACCTATAACCTCGCAAAAAGTCCTCGAACAAATACGCATATTTACTGTTGCTTGTGATACCAATTTCAAAGGGACCTTGGAATGGTGGAGAATAATTTACTTCCTTAATGCAAGGACGTTCCGTTGCACTATCAAGAAATGCTTCTTCCACCACTAATGGCCTCGAATAATAATAATGTTCATTATTGTTCTTATATTGAAAAGTGATAGGATACTGAGTGAGCGCCTCGTACGCCGTAGGATCCGTCTGTTTAACAAAGTCGGCTGCTGCAAAAGAGTCAGCAAATAGGTTTTCACCTCCATCAGCAGAATTTCTTATGAAATGAAGCAACTGCAACCCCGGAGGAGACTCATAGTACAACAAATCCATATGCAACGGTAAATAGGTGGCCGTATTAGCTATGTTTAATGCCTCGTTCTCCGAGACGACAGCAAATAATGTTCCGTAGAATGTTTCCTTTATGTATCCAAATTTCAAACCGAGTTCAGCGACTGGCCATTTCAACTTATTTTTAGTTGTATACTCTTGCGTATCTGGGTCATCGAGTGGATCTTTCACGTTATTGATAAAGCAAAGACCGTACTTGTTCAAACAATCAAGAACATGAGCAAAGACCTTCTCGTTATTAAGGTAGTCGTGATATTCAACTTGTAGTTCACTGTTGTCTTCAATGGTTTTTCCACTCCACAATTGTTTATCCTTCAGAAACGAATTTCCTTTTCTGCATAATTTCTCTTCCGAATACTTTTCTAAAAAACCCTTGCTGTAATATGAGTGGTCTACTAGCAGTCCCGATTTCCAGTTGACTCGTAAATGTGGTTGTGTTCCTAAATTTCTTATCACTGGGGAACCATCAAGAATTAAATCTTTGCTTATATCTCCCGTACTAAAAAGCTTTTGTTTAGAGTGGCTATCAATGGACTTGGGAGATCCAGAACAATCTCTGAGGAAGACATTGTTAAATCTTACTTGTTTACCATCTATGTCTAATGTTATGTACTTGTCATTATAATTCTTGACCGCTAAACTATAACTTTTAGGTCCTCCGACAAAATTTTTCAAAAGTCTTGTTTTAATGATATTACTTTTTCCGGACCGAAAATAGCTCATGAGTTCCTTCCCAATGACAATATATAAAAAGAGTGTTGTATAAGAAAACCAGGACGACTTTTCTTCTATAAGAAGAAGCTTAAAATAACAAAAAAAAAGGAAATCGACTGGTGACACCCGCGAGATTCGAACTCGCGCCTCCGGAGAGACCAGGACCTTACCCTGGCGCCTTGGACCAACTCGGCCAGAGTGCCAGGTAATTCGATTCCGAAATAAAAGCTATTACGGACAGTATATATAGGACTATAAGGCTATTTCATCACCCCATCATTTATTTATATCCCGTAGTACTAAACTAAACTATAAGGAGAATAACCCAGACTTCCGTTTACCCAAAGGATAGACAACAATTGCTGCTGCAGATAAGCCTACACTAATACCTATGGCAACTTCAACCATGGAAGAACCGAAGCTCAACGAAGAGGAATCAGAGCCTGAGACACCACTAGACTTAGAATTATTAGTAATCTCATCAGCACGACGTACACCAGATAACAAAGAACTATTGGAAGCAACACCAGACGGGACTAACACAAAAATTCCAGGTAACATGGCACTCACCGCCATGCCTTTCCAAATCCTGGAATATAGATTTCCCAACACACCTACAACAAACGCACCAATACAAGCGTTAAACGTCGTTTGTTCTTTGAAGTATTTTGCATTGGAGAAATAATTACAAACGTAACCAGCACATGCAATAAAGACCATTATTGGAATCTGGCGAAAACGGGCCTGATTAATCAAACACAATATGATAGTGTATAGAGGAACAAATAAGATATAGAATTTGTCGTCAACTTGAAATCTGTCTTGAATATGCCTGCAATCAGTATTAGACGTTGCATCACTACGAAACCAACCAAACAAAGACGCACCAAGGGTTATTCCAAAACCCAAGAATAACGAATATATGATAGCATAAAACATACGCACTGAACCAGCCACAAGGTTACGAGACTGTAGTTCCAAAGAACCTGTTAGAATAATATATCCAGGCAAAATCAAAGCTAGGGAACCCTGAGAAATGCCTGAAAAACAAAAATACTTTCCATGCTTTATTGTACCTATTGCTCGTCCGGCGAAGGTAACCACGATACTAGCGGCTACCTCAAAAACAGAGGAGTACAAGTTTGACTTCGATGAAAGAAAATATTGGAGATATCCGACACAAAGACCTATACCGAACGAGATAGGCATATCTGCCCAGCCACCCCCAAAGGCGAATGGAGTGACCAAAGAGGCACCAAATCCGTAAAAAAATACGCAAGCCCATCTAGGATATCGATTTTTTTTCTTGATTAACTCATCTAACTGTATAGCAGCCTCTTCTGCCCCCATCAAATCATGGATAACTCCTTTGTAAATTGTATGCGCATCAGAAAGTTTGGACAAATTAAGACCTTGGACGCACTTTACTAAGTGGACTTCGGACGTCCTCGTCGCCGCATCACCGAACGCCACAATCATAAATCCAGGTAAATATGAGTATTGGCCATCCATCTGTAGAGCACGACTTGTCATTACCATATATTCTTCTAACCTATGTGTGGGGGCGCCATACATCATGAACGCTTTGCAGAGTTTTATAATAAATTTCTGTCTTTGAAGTATTCCCGCAATATGGACAGTAACTTTATTGGCACTTGTTTGAGCTTTCTTTTTCCCCTTGAGTTTCTTTCCTATCGTCTTCTTGGGCGTCTTGGGTCTCGCCTTCGAAAATGAGGGCAACTCCTCCGCCACTGGTTCATCAACATCAGCATAATTTTCCTCTGATGCTTTTCCGGTATCTTCATGTTTATGTGGTCTCCCCATCTTATGTATATTGCCCATAACTTTTTTGCGTCCTTTGTTGATACCTTTTAACATTTTGGTGACACCGTACGATTCGTCTTCCATCTCAGGCAAGTCCTGTTCCGCTGAAAGACCTCCAGGCCCAGCAGCTTCTTCCTTTTGACTTAGACTTTGCTCTGACTTGCTCTCTTCAGGGTTCTGATAGAGTTTCAACAAGGATGAAAGCACACCGGCTTGTACATGCTTCGGAGGAGCAATGTAGTCACCACTGTTATCCTGGTCTAATAATAAATGTTCATCAGGACTACCAGGTGTGTCTGCGTTAAGAAAGTTTTCTGGGTTAGGCGCATAAAAGCCTGTCTTTGGGGTCTCCTCTGACAGTTCTGTAGACTCAACGTTTCCACTCGTCGAAGCAGGCATGTTACTAGTCTCTGGAGTCTCGCTCGAATCAGTGGACTTTGGGAGCACATCAGGTGCATGTGAATGAATTAACTTGCGTGCTTCCTGCCCTAGAGCAGCAAAATCCACTTTCTTCAATTCAGATACGTGGGCATTTGAACCCTTCTCCAAATCTTCATTATTCTTATTTAGATCACTTGAGGCTTGCATATCTGTATCGCCAGTCAAATTTAAAATACGACCGAGCAAAGTGTTTGAATTAGCATGATCATCTAAGTATGTGTCTTCTGCCTCATTACCTTCGGGAATATCTTCGTCCTTAAGAGCCAATTTACGTAGAATATTCTTGAAGACTTCTCTTTTTCTCGTCGACAGACCTGAGTTCATCGACAGGGAAGTAGTAGTTTTCCTCATCTTCGAAGGCTCGTTAGTTTCCTTTGCATGAGATAAATCCGTCATCTCAAAACTCTCCGGCAGCTTTTCATTCAGAGACAACTCCGCTTGCTGGCTGTCCTCTCCCGGTAACTGACCGGGATCATTACCCTGTATCAGCTCTTGCAGAGGTTTTTCCGAAATGTCTACTTCATCTGTCACTTCTTGGGAACTTCGCAAGGACGTTATCATTTCTCGTTCACTATCTGACGGGTCATTCTCATCATGTTTCTCTTCTGGTGGTTTAGGATGGCCTGTTGCAAATGAAGGGAGTCCTGGATCTTCGGGTTGACCTTGACCTTCCGTTTCCGACTCACTGTCTCCCGTGTCATTAGTTGTGCTAGAACTCATAATAGAGTCCCTTGCCGAATACAGTTCGGGGAATCTTACCGTCTTAGCTTTATTCTTCCTTACGTTACCCAACTTTTTCTTTAAGGGCTTTTTAGATTTTCCTTGTTCCCCCAACCTCATTTGAGGTAATTGGATATTACTCCTGTAGTCTTCCAAATCATTGTCCGAGCTGGAAGTGTTATAATGATCAGCGTTCTGTGACATTGAAAGTCCTTCTCAGAGAAAATACCCTTTAGATGCAACTAGATCTGAAGCTAGATTACCTAAATTCCTGCTTTATACTTGACTCTTCCTATGCCTAATTTTGACGGAATAACGGGACATTCCGGAACAACCGTCAAGACACACTACATCATATGGCTACGCCACGCGAAATTAAATATCTAAATTGAAAAGTCGTCTGATTCTTCTATGTATAGATACAATAACTAAACCTCAAGCCAGATCTTCCCATTGTGTACCACACCATTCCTCTATATATGCGCAATTATTTCTATCGTAAAATTCAGGAGGAATGTAGTCTTCCTTGTCAGTACAAACGATTATTGTACCCCAAGACATACCACTAAGTAGAGCCTGGGGGGAAGCTGAAGATGTAGCAATGTCTTCTAAGTCAATTATGGCCTTTGGCATTAACTGTAGTTCAAATTGACGTGTGCTCGAAGGATTGTATGGAGGAGAAGGAATATTAAAGGCATTCTTGGTAACAAATCGCGGAGCAACAGAATCTTTGCTGGTGTAAAGCAATGGTTTCCCCCCCAACAGATAACGAAGAACCTGGGACGGATTATGCTCAACAGTAGAAACAAAGTTTTCGAAGGATCTATCATTCAAAAGCGCTGATTTTGACGCCTGTGGGGGTAAGTTGGCTGTAGCAGAGCTGGAATAACTAACATTCAGCAGCGTCTCGTTCTTTACTGGATCATTTTCCATATCCTGCAACAAATCCTTGTATTTTTCAAGGTCAAAATTAGAAGTATTCTGTTTAAGAGATTCTTGATCCACGTATATAAAGTATCCTGGGTAGCTGGGGAGTTTAATTCGCCTTTTGCTGTCCTTCTCAGAGGACGTCGGATTTTGAGAAGCATTCGCAGACGCAGATGCAGCGGCGCCTGCGTATGTAGAAGTGGGCGAACTCTGGTTTGGGGTGCTCTTAATATTCTTTTGCCCTTTGTCTTCGCCGGGCTTGGGAATAGCGGCATTTTTTTCAAAAGGGTTACTAGGCGATTGAAAAGGATTAGACGAGGAAGAAAATGGGTTATTCTCGGTCGAAACGGGTGCCAGTTTGTCGAATAAGTTTTGCATCATTTCAGTCCTGTTCTTTCTCTCTGCCTCTTGCTTTTTTAAATCTTCGGATGCCTTATTTTGCTCCTCTTCGATTTGCTGTCTTACCTTCTCCATTTTCTGTGGATCTTTTCTTATTCCTCGAAGGCACCTTATTGAGCCTTTTTGGCGAGAGCACCATGAAGTATTCTTACAAGCGAAGACATAAATTACCCTGTCATAGTAGTCACTCTCCCACGGAGCAAATGCTTGGAGTAGAAGTGCCATTAATTGCCCACAGTTTCCGCAGGTTAATTGAGAAACCGATGGATATGACTCTGGATGAAGCCAAACCGGCGTACCGCCTATGAAAGAGTCTTCAATTGTAATGGCACCTTCGTTTTCTCCCTCTGCCCGCTGTGGAATTGGTTCATCAGTGAATCCTAAAAATACATCAGTCAATTTCTCACTTCCAGTTATTTCTTCCTCGTCAGAGGAATATTCATCGTGAGACGACATTTCCTGGTGGACTCTATACCTCGATGAGCTCTATAGAGATGAAATGTTAGAGATGAGCAATGAAGTTTAGGCACGTGACTATTTACAGGAAGCTATACATAAATATTGTCTAACTATTCACAAATATCTAGGATGTTCTAACTGATCGTAAGCTTGAACTACGTCCCCGTCCTGGAAGCTGCTCCAATTTTCAAAGGCCATACCACACTCATTCCCTTTTTTTGCATCTTGTATATCATTTTTTACATGCTTCAAGGATGAGAGCGTGCCTCTGAAGATTTCCTTACCATTTCTAATCACCTTAACTTTAGAAGACCGTTTAATGTCACCCGAAGAAACTTGACAGCCTGCTATTCTAATTTTGCTTTTGGTCTTTGAGGTGATGACAAATACATTTTTAATCAGGGCTTCACCTAGAATCTTGGTCTCAATCACGGGCTTTAATTTAGAATTTAACTCATTCATGACATCTTCAATAAGACGATAAATAACTTCATACTCCAGAATGGTAACGTTCTTTTTGTCTGCTTTGACTTGCTGCTGTTTTGGTGTACGCGCATGGAAACATAGTATCTTTGCATCGAGGGCCTTCGCTGTTTCAAGATCAGAATCAGTAGGGACACCAGCACCAAAACTAAGAACAAGCGACTTGACCTCTTCATTACCTAGGCCGTCAATACTCTCCTTAATAGCCTGAGCAGAACCAAATACGTCTGCTCTTATTATATACTTGACGATAGTGCAGCTTTGTTCATTTTCAAACTCCTTCTTCAAAGTCTCATCATCGAACCCAGCTCGCTTTAGTTCATTAATTTTTTGTTCTCTTTCTAATTCACTGATTTCTTCTTGTCTTTTTTGATTTATTTTTTCAATATCTCTAGCAGCTTTTATATTTTTTTCCCTGGTATAGCGATTGTCTACTACTTTTTTGGCAAATTTTTCGTCTTTAGCCTCCAACACTTGGTCACCTGCCTCTGGTAAATCTTTCCAACCCCAGATCTGAACAGGGGTAGAAGGACCAGCAGATGTTATAACTTTCCCACTTTCATCTTTCATTCCCCTAACTTTACAATAAGTCTTTCCCGCAACCAATATGGTACCAGATTTAATTGTTCCTCTTTTAACAATAAGGGTTGCTACATTTCCTATTCCTTTCAGAAGGGACGACTCAATTATCCAAGACTCTGAAGGTATGCCAGAGTGTTCACTCTTGAACTCGTTAAGTTCACTTAGCGCTATCACCGACTCTTCCAATTTGTCCATATTGAGACCTTGCTTGGCCGAAATTCGAATAATTTGTGTGTCACCACCATATTCCTCAGGGTCGATACCATGATTTGCCAAATCACCAATCACTTTATCAGGATTCACTCCTGGTTTATCGCATTTATTAATAGCAACAATAATAGGAACATTTGCTTTCTTTGCATGCTTGAGAGCTTCAAGTGTCTGCGGCATGACAGAATCATCAGCCGCAACAACTAATATGACAATATCCGTAACAGTGGCGCCCCTCTCCCTCATTTTTAAAAATGCTGCATGACCGGGAGTGTCTAAGAAGGTGATTCTTTTTTCAGAGATTGGTGTCACGACGGAAAATGCCCCGATATGCTGGGTAATACCACCATGCTCCCGTGATGTAATCTTCGATTTTCTTAGGTAGTCTAGAATGGTCGTTTTTCCGTGATCAACATGTCCCATGATTGTCACTATAGGTGGTCTTACTTTTAGTTTACTCTTGTCGTCACAAACGGGCGAAGGGAAGATATCAGCACCAGTATCATCATTCATTACGATTTCAATATCATATTCGTCTGCTATCAATGACGCATGTTCTTTATCAAGAATATAATTATGTGAGATATTTTCAAAACCCAAATCTCGAGCCTTAACTAAGAGATCATCTAGCGTCACACCGAGTATTGTAGCAAAATTTGCAACTGTAATATAAGTAGGTATTTGAATTTTTATCTTTTGCACAGGCGCACTCACGCTTGGTTTCTTAGGTATCCCACTCAGCTTATTATTTTGCTCTTTTTTTTCAGTTGGCACTTTGCTTCTTTCTTTATCTTTTAATGCCTTTTTTGCATCTTGATACTGAGATGCCTTGGCTGATCCTTGCATTTTGATGTTACTCTCTTTGTGATGTTCTCTGCGTTCCTCGCTATCCCGTTTAGCTCGACAATACTGTTGTGCGAAACGATTAGGCTTTCCAGAATGCAGACTTCTGGGGATGTCGTAGAACGAAGCCTCTCCAATGTTCTTGCCATGATGCCTACCAGAGTTGTTCTCTACTTTCGGAAACTTTTTAAAAAATTCAGAATATAGCCTTGTCAGCAGTCTTAGATTTAATATACCTTTTGAAGTGCTAAATATTAAGCGAGCATTTGACCCTGCAATAGAAGCGCAAATTGTCATACCCAGCTTAATAAACGATGCCAGTCAAGCCTCTCTAAGAGCGATTTTTCAGCTTAACGAAATAATTATTAAAAAAAAAAAAAAAAAAAAAAAGGATTTGAACGATAATGTACTAAATTAGCAAATGTTCAATGCAATATTTAACATGATATAAAAGTACATAGCAAATAGCATTTTCGACTCAATTAGCATAAGTAAACTCTCCATTTGAAGTGACATAACCGAAAGATTTAGACTCATTCAAAGTCGTTATCAACTTGTCGATATCCTTGAAGTTTCTGTCGTCACAAGCAAAATTGCGGTGTCTATTAGAATTTATATGATCTTGAAAATTGTTGTATCTCACATGGCAGTTTTCACAGTACCCTGGTTTCAGATCTTTATCTTTAGCATCATCATGAATATTATGCTTTTGCTTTTTCATGAAGATTCTTCTTTTTAAGTTATTTATATTTTTAGAAGGGACCTGAGAAACAGTAGGCCCTAAGCCATTGCCTTGAGCAGCTGTACTATTTAAAACCGAATCAACTGACACCTGTGCAGCATTAGAAGCTCCGTTGTAACCTGATGCAGCAACGTCAAATGCCTTTGAGTTAGAATTTGCCCACGGTTGAGTACAAGATGACTCTCTTATTAAATGAGCTGGAGGTGGCGGACACTTAAAAGATTCCTTGGTTGTCGAAACAGAGTCACCATGGCTTGTCTTCCGGGCCTTTTTCGAAGGGTTCATCGAGTCAGAATTTTCACATCTATTATTGACACTATTTCTAAAATCATCTTTTTCATGTATGCTAACATCAGAATCATTAGGGGTAGAGACAAAACCGCTCACATCCGATGGATCAAAATGAATCCTATGTTTAATATTATAGATTAATTCATCGCTTGCGCGTTTAAGTAATTCACGGTAATTTCTGGTAGCTTCAAACCTCTGGAGGCGTCGAGATCTTTTTCTTTCCAGGTTCTCTGAATTATCGGACATAAACGGACACTTCCCATCAAGTGTCAACGACAACAAAGGATAAGATTCATCGCGCCACTCTCTAATAGCTAATGGCCTAACCTTCTGTGTTAAGTCATAAACGTACAAGAAATTCTTCTCTAAATAATACAAATCATCCCTTCGAGCACTGGGATCACGGTCATTAGCCCCAAAAAGTTTTTCTTCTTTCAAGAGATTAGAGAGATCGCCCGCTTTCGTACCAGAAACATGGTCCGAATCACCTCGATATATAGCCTCATTTACTCCGAGATACTTTAAAAAGCGAAATACTTTTTCATAACTCCACACCTTAATCTTACGAACACAGGCATCGTGAAATATATCCGAGGAAACATACCTATCTGCAGCAGCTTCGTAAGTCCTTCTACTAATTATAATCGTTACAGACCTGTCATAGAATGGTACAATGTTACAACCAATATGCTTGAGCGCTCTTTGAGCACTTTTTTGATCTTGTTGATGTGCTGTATTGCCAGCATCATTTCCTTGGGTGTCAAAGTAAACAACACTTTGTTTCATTAATTTTCTCCAGGACCTCTGCCATTCTTCAAAAGCTGCTCCATCAAGTCTATTCTCTTTGTTTTCTTTTTTGATATCCTCCTGTGTCTGGCCAACAGCGACCTGTCCGGACTTACCAGAACCTTTATTGTTGACATTTTCTAAATTAGACTTATTGCGCAACGCACTCTTTATTGGAGGCCCCATGCCCTTGACAGCTCGACTGTTTCTTAATGCAGTTGATGGTAGGTTTCCATTTGTTTCTTTCAACGGAGGTCTTGTTTGGTTCACACCAGCGGCAAACATATCTTCATTGTGCGCCTTATCCGTTGAACAATTTTCTGCTCTATTATGCACGTTCGTCATGATTCGAGTCACTATCAAAATAACATACTAAGACTATGCTTGCGATATTAAGGCTTTCAAGGTAACGGCGATAGAAAAGGAAAACAATCAAAGCCTTGTGTTTTGTTTGCAATAGAAAGCCTTTAGTTTCTCAACTATGTTATATGGCAAAAATTTCTATAGATGACAGAAGTGAGTTCTTTCCTAAGTAACGACTATCAGTTTGCCAGAAACAATTTGCTGACCCTAATCTCTAAAAGTGATTTCGTTGATGTTAACGCGCTAACAATTCGTAAACGAAAAATCATCAATACTGCATACAGTGAGACATACCAATACTGTACAGAAATATTGAACCTGACATCTGTGTAAAGACGGCCTTTGTATATCATTATATGCTTCAGCTGAAAGAGATTTGCAAGGTTTTGTCACAAGGGCTACGGCCTGTGAAAAGTCCAACTCTTCGAAGTTCTAGTAGAGGACCCTTATGTCTATCCTTGCTTTCAGATTCGGGATTACCATTGGTTACTGTATCAGACAGCGAAGTCCAAAAGGGTAGTAAGCTAGACATGGAGAAGTTCAGATTATATACAACAATGATAGCCTCCGAATACCTTGAAAGTAGGGTTAGCAATAAGGATGCCACCGATGTGCAAGGAGGGTATTTGACGAACAACTGGAGTGGAGTCGAACTCGAAAAGGGATTGTGGTCCATAATAACGGAGGTTGATGGTGGAGGTGATTTCAAGCCAGAAACAAAGCTACTTCTCATCTTATTTTATGCAGATGATTTCCCTCATAGCGTAGCGAAACTAAAACTTGATAATGTGTGCTATGTATTGAATCAAGAACTAAAGGGTTATTTGAAACTGAAAAACGCTAATGATGTCAGTATATAGTAGTAGATAAAAACAGTAAAGCACTATATGAAAATAAATTTATTTCACAGCATGCTATACGAGCCGGAACTCCGCTATTATAAGATGGTATTAACTATAACAAAATTTGTATATCCAACAAGTTAGCAAGTATTTCCTAATTATTAGCGCCCACAATATGCAAATAAGACGTCAACTTTTTCCCCAAAATATTAACCAATGCCAAGCTAGAAACTTAGCGAAAAGCCTATTTGGCAGCCATGTTCACGTCCTGATCTGCGCCTTCCTCTTCCTCATCGTCGTCCTCGCTTTCCTCCATGTCATCCATGAGGCTCTCTTCATCAAAGCTTTCCTCATCGCTGTCATACCAAAAGTCCTCATCCACAGCCTCCTGCTCTAATTCCTTCCCATGTGCACTAGCACTTCCGTAAGCATAGAGCTCCAGCTCCGGCATGATAAAATCCTCTGGTATGTCGGCCTTTGATCTCTCTACTTCTTGCAAAACTTTCTTCTTGTAAGCTTCTGGATTCTTCCTTAACTCCACTGAGGCATCTAGATTGGCTGGAGAAGAAACGTTAGGATCCTCAAGCAACGATATAATAGAAATCAACACCGATTCCACCGTCTGCGCCGGGCTCCAAGTCTCACTGTCGAGCTCATCAGAGGTGGGATCCCCGCCTTGATGCAATATAGAAATACATAGCCTTCCGTCCCGATAAACATTAGGATGATAAATCGCCGGGGTAAACCGAAAGGTTGGTGGCAGGAAAGGAAACTCCGGTGGGAACCTCATTTGACCCTTGAAGTAACCCCCGTGGTACATAGACTCTTTGTTTAGCACCATAATTCCGATATTCCACAAAAATATGTTGTCATTATCTAACTGAATATGAAAAGATGGTATTCCCTTCTTAGGGTCTGTCAAGTCTTTATATTGTCGTTGTAGAATGGCCGCTGCTGATTTGGAGCTCATTTCTTCTATTTTCTATTGCCCCTCGTAAATAATTCTCAAATTACCTACTATGTCTACTATATCAACTTTTGCTAAATCTCTCAAAGTCTTTAAATGTGGAATCCTCCTGCTCGATTTACCGCCAAGACAATAACTAAAACTCCGCTGGAAGCTCCTACACTATGCCCTATTGATGTGATGATGTCTCTCTCTATCTCACAAACTTGTACTACCTTTGTCTTTTATAATATTACCCAAGTCTTTCCTTTGGTTTAATATCTGTTTTCACTTACTCTCTGATTTGGTATCTGCTGTTTGCTAATCAGGAACACAGACAACTTAAAGAAGGTCGTTCTTAGTAAAAATTATGGATGAAAAATATCCATCCTGCACATAACCAAACTATTCGATGTCTGCGTGAGGTAGTGTTCAGCTAACAAATTGGTCCCTAGTTGTTCAAGAGCCCCGTTTAAATCTTAACTAGAATGCGCGGCCTACAGTGCTACTCTAGGTGTCTTTATCTTGCTGCTTCTGTGCTTTTTACTAGAAAAACCCATGTAGCCAGCGGCATGGCGTCTTAGAAAATTGCGACATATAGGACTGTAACACCTAGCGCCGCGGCAATTACCTAGTTGAGTTTATTGCACACTACAGTAGCACAAATTCCACATAATGCACTGTTCGTTGAGGAGGCTACCGAAGCTATAATGGTTATCTAGACGGGTGGTGCATGTACAAAGGGGGAGAGAGCCTTTTCAAAAAGAAGAACACGTTTAGGATAGGAAAATGTTACTAGCTTAACAAAAGAAAATCTGTAGAAGTAAAGGTGGACAGCTTATGTCAATGATGACATAAGCTGTCAATTGACATCGTCTTGTAGCAAACCGCAGGCGCTTAATTACTTGCTAACTTATAAGGTCACTGGAGGTTGTGACACGTCTACTAGGTAAAAATAGATAGAATACTCGCAACTAGAGTGGATCACGAACGCGGGACGTGGAAGGAAGAATCTTTAGAACTATAATACTGATTGTTTTAGAGATTTGATTTAGTTTTTTGGAGCTGTTATAGATCAAAGATAGCTCGCTAAGTAGATTAAACTTATAAATAGTACGATTTCAAATGGATTTTGAAGAGCAATTGGAAAAGGCAGAGAATTTGTCTGCTCCTTCGTTGGTAGGAGCGTCACTTAGGTCTGCAGACGATTCACGTCACCTGAACTATATTCATCCAGAAAAAACTAAAACGAATCCTTATGACTTCAAGAAAGAACAAACTTCGGGGTTGTCAAATCGAAGAATATCATCCTCGCTTGATGACTTAATGAACGAGGGGGCTTTACTCGGTTCTGAGGAGGACATTGACAATCTTTTAGATAGTGAAGGCCATATAAAGGACCATGCTAAGTATTTAGCAAAAAGCAAGCAGGCGCTTGAAGCCTTGAAGGCAAAAGGGCATCAAAAGGCTACCACAGGGGACGACACACAGGTAAAGGATGAAATCACTGAAAAGAGCCCTGAAACCCTTTTACCTGACGAGACAACTGTTGTTGATAGCCAGAAGGAGAAGGGGAAGAAGGAGGACATGGACAAGAAAGAGGGGGAATTTGATGCAGTGGATCAAAGCTCCAGAGATATAGCTAGTAACCTGAACGATTTCTATTCTACACCTAACTTATCTGAGTATCAGGTGGAGAATCAGATCAGGGATCATAATGAATTTGTTGATCGAGTTAAATCGTATGACCCCCATTATCTTCCAAATTCACTGGCGGGTTACTCTTCTGACAGGCCATCGGTTGAAAAACCAGTGAAGCGGTCTTCTGCTTCTAAGGAAGAGGACAGACCAGCATTGTCCCATCTCTTAAGTGAAAATGATGAAGGTATTCGCCTTGCAGCCTATCCTAGGGAGGGAATGCATACGCCTTTCTTTTATAGTGATCGTACCTCAAGATCAAGGTCTCGTGCTAGAGGCAGTGGAAGTTCCCCATCGAGATCAAATGTTAAGCCACATTTGGCTAGGGGAGATTCGTATAAGAATACTACTTCTGTCCCTCCCGAAAGGTATGAGCTACCCCCTGGTATGCATTTGGATGAGAACAACAAGAAGACAGAGACCGACGAAGGGGAAGATAGTAGAAAATCTAGGAAGGCGAGACCCACTATGGGTGAATCTATTGCTGCTGCCGAGGCACAAGAAGCTGCTTCTGCTAGTGATCCTTCCTTAGTAACAACAGGAGACTATACGAATTTTGATGTAGATACTCCTCATTCTAATGATTACTACGGTGGAAGGTCGTCTTCTTCTACAAATTACTTGAGATCGATATCAAGATCTAGGTCTAGAGCTATGGATCCGGTTAGTAAACAAGAAAGTGCAAACCAAGCCAATGAAAAGAATGATGCAAACCCTGAAGAATTGGCTAAAGAAGGAGCACTAATAACTGACGATCCCTATTCTACTATAGGAGATTTGGATACTATGGTGGAAGAAGTCTTACATGTTGACTCGGAGGGTAATGAAATTGTAGATGAAAGCAAGGAGAATACACCCATTATGGAAGTTGCCTCTAAACCTAACCGTAGCAAAAATCAGAAGGAGGATACAAAGAACTCCCAAGAGGAATTGGAGAAAAGGTCTTCTTCCGACGGGAAGCGCCCATCTGTTATGATAGAGAATGAGGCTCACACAAAAACTGCAGATGTTAGACGTGACGAGGATGGCTCCGCTACTCCTAAAATAGATTCTGCCTGTGAAAATGAAATAAATTCATCTCATTATAAAAAAGATGAGGAAAAGGACGAAAAAACTTCGGGTGATGTTGCGGACTCAAACAAGGAAGAGTATGCAGATGAAAGTGGCCGAGAAGTAAACGATGTGCATGTGGGCAAAAGCTTGGTAGACGATCTGGACGCAGGTTCACCTTCTACGAAGGAACCTAAAGGGGGGGCTGAAAAAGAGGATATTTCTTCGAACAAAGCTAACACGAATGAGGAAGTGAATGTAAATGAGGACAAAGGATCTGTGGATTCTAACAATATTCCCACTCAACTCGTCTCGGGAAAAGCTTCTAGAGACCAAGATCCTTCTAAGGTCGAGTCTCAAATTGAGTCTTCTGATAAAGGGGGCTCGTCAGATCCTTTGGATGGCTTGGATGACATTAAGGTCTCTCCAGAGGAGTTGCGTAAACACTTAGAATCTCAGCCTGTCTATGTTTTCACCTCGTTAGCGGGAGGAATGCAAATTATGACTAGAACGAACAGAGTAGCTACCATATTACAAGCCAATGGTATTCAGTTTGAGTACCGTGATTTGGGAACAGATGAAGCCGCCAAGAAGATATGGAAACGTGGTGCGGGTGGTAGAACTTTGCCTGGTGTCGTTCGAGGTGATGATTTCGTCGGAAATTGGCAACAACTTGAAGATGCAAATGAGGAGTATAAGATCAGAGAAATACTTTATGAAACTTTATAAGCTTTATAGGCTGTCTAATAGTTTATCTTATATTTTTATCTTTAGTCGTAGGAATATCATAGCGGTTTTGGAATTGGGAATTGGGTAACGTCAAGAAAACGATAGTATTTTCTATGCAGCGGAATCGTGCAGTGCGCAACCCCCCCAAAAAAAAAAAAAAAAAAAAAAAAAAAAACATGTGCCCGATCTGGAAAATTGTTACTTGAAAATATTTTGGATCAAGTATTGAATTTTTCAGTTTCTAAACCTGCTGCTTTGTGCATCGCCCTTTGTGTTTGAGTGACTTGTTTTACACTGCTAGCGAATAATGCCTACTCCTGCTGAAATAATAGCTGCTCGTGTTCGTGAAGCCGAGGTTGTAGACAATGCGAGCGATGGTCACACGATAGAAGAGGATGTCGAGACTTCGAAACCAAAAAATGGTTCTTCTAAAGCTTCGACACCCTCTATTGGAGATGAAAGCGCTTTTCCTGTTTTGGGAGGCAAGAAAGGATCTACTTCAGAGACAGTATCTCGGGGCTCGTCTTCTCGAATGAGCAATTTCAGCGAAAGAGAGCCCGTTAAGACGTCAGCCAGCTTAGCAAAAGCCAAGCCGACTACTATTCAGGAAGCCTTTTCTTTAAATATTGAGGACCAGTTAAATGTTACTAGATCAGAATTTATCAAAATCCTTAACTCAGTGAGGACGGATACCCAAACCAATATCGAGTGTACGACTTCCCTGCATACCAGAAAGAGAACCTTTCTAATAACAGGAAGGCCACAAGATGTTAAAATGGGGAAGAGATTAATAATTAAAAAGTTAACCAAGCCTGTTATCATTACCTTTCAGATTCCATCAAAACTCAGAGCTAAAGTAATTGGGCCTCAAGGAAATACTTTGAAACCAATACTTAGCGCTTATTCTGTGAAGATTAATCTTGACCAAAGTCCTCAACAAGAGGTGTCCGATGATGATATATTTTCTTCTTTCATCAATGTAAAGATAGAAGGAGATGTCGAAAGTTGTCAGAGTGCTAAGAAGGAAATATTAGAGATTGTAGAAGAAGAAACGAAGAACTTAAATGTTAAGATTCCTATAAGCGCTGAGGTGAAGCCGTTCGCTTCCAAAGCTCTCGGAATTGTAGCGGAAAAGTATCCGGCTTTGCAGATATCTATACCAAGCTATAAGTCGCAAAGCAATTACATCTCGGTGTCGGGTGCTCGCGAACCAGTTTTGGACTCTAGAAATAGCATTGTGGAAATATTAGAAAAGATTCCAAGTGTTTTAACTATTGAAGAAGTTTCTATACCTCAAGTAAAACATAGGTTCCTTCCAATAGAAGATATATTGAAGGAATTCGATGTTTTAATACAGTTGCCAAAAGAAGGTGGATTGAATGTGCAATTCATAGGAGAAAAAAATAAGATTAGAGACGCTAAAGAGAGCGCAAGAAAAACGACGTCTCAATATAAAGTGGAAATCTTAGACATGGGTAAATCACACGGAGGAATGATTCTGCATGCGAAAAATATTGCTGCCTTATTTATTGAGAATGGGACTTTTGCAAGCATTGCTAAGGATACTGGTACAATTATAATTCCTCCTTCTCGTAAGTATTTGGAAAACAGTGATGTGAATGCGGTTCCAATTGAAATCGTTTTCAAAGGTTCTGAAAATGAAAACTTGAAAAATGCGAGAAAATCTATTGTTGCCGCAGTAAATAAGATACCCCCAAGCTCAACTAAGGTTATCAAAGACATTAATAGAGTATTGTTGAAGAACTTGCCCTCAGAAGTTGCCGAGGAAGCTTCTAAAGTGGGTATATCATATGTTGTTTTGAATCTGGAAGTCGTTCTTTTTGCTACTGGAGGAGTTGAGTCCGAAGAAGAGGATTTTGTGAGTGAGTCTACATTTGGAGAGGCATTAGATAAAGTAGATGAGAAGCTTAACATATTAAGAGAAAAGAATGCCGACGTGTCTGAAGAAGTTCTTCATGTTGAATCATCCAAACAAGGTAGAATTAGTGGTCCTAGAGGTACTACATTGAAATTAATCATATCCCATGTTGATAATGGTAAGGCCGAGTTGTATCTTCATTCAAATTCAAAGGGATCTTCGCCCGATGAACTTTACATCTGTGGTTTGAAGAGAGAGGTTGAAGTGATTAAGCAGGAGGTAGTTAAAATTTTAAAAGATGAAGATTTGTATTCTGAGAAGGGAGGTTATAATTCTTCTGTAGATGTTCCTAAATCAATTCTTGCTCGTCTTATTGGGAAGAATGGTTCTAACTTGTCTGCCTGGTCTGAAGAATACGGTGTAAAGATAGATGTGAATCATGATATTTCCCAGGAAGCTTCCACTCCTACAGATAAAATTGAAGTTTTCATCAGGGGCCCTAAGTTGAATGTGGAAGCGTGCAAAGGCATTATAGCTCTGACCCTGAAAAAATGGGCTGATGAAACTACAAGAAGAATACAAATTGAGGAGACATTTCACAAGAAATTGATTGGACCCAACGGCATTAACATTAAGAGATTAAAATCGAAATATAATGTAAGGATCTGGTTTCCTTCTTCCGATCTTGCCGAATCTGAGTTTTCTAGTTCGCCTAGGTCTAAAGATGAAATCGTTGTTAGAGGATCTTCGCGTTCAGTTTCAAATGCAGTGGAGGAATTAAAAGATTTATATAAGTATGAGAAAGAGAACAGCTACAGTGAATTAATTAAAATTCCTATCAAAGCCATTTCTAGAGTAATTGGTAAGTCTGGTGAGACGATAAATGATATCGCAGAGAGATATGGTGTAGAATATCATTTCCATAGAAATGATAAAACGGAAGAAGAGAGAGGCTATACTGAGCTTGAATTAATAGGTTCAAGACAAGGATTGAAAGAAGCTATCTCCACTATCAATGGAATAATTGAAGAAATAGAAAATCACGTTATTGAGAGATTAGCGGTTGATCCTAAGTATTATCGTGATCTTATTGGTCCTAACGGATCTATATTGAAGAGTATTATTGAGAAAGCAGGTGGTTTGGATGTACCCAGAGCTAGATACATGAAACTTTTGTCAATACCAGACGAAGGGTCAGGATTAACCGAAATAGTATCAGAAGGAAACAAGGACATTGTGGAGAAAATCATCAAGCAAGTAAAAGAAATCGTCGCTCTTAAAGAATCTTCTATTACTGTGGAATATGAGTTGCCCAAGGACAAGCACCGCTTTATCGTCGGGCCACTTGGAAGTATTCGCCATTCCTTACAGGATGAGTATGGGGTACATATGGATATACCAAGGCCTTCGGATTCTTCATCTATGATAAAACTTAGTGGTGTGCCAGAAAAAGTTGAAAGCTTGATTGAAAGGATTAAATCGCTTACCAAAGATAACTGGGCTGTCTCTATAGATATTCCAGAGGGTCTTCATGCTTTAGTCGCTGAAAGAGGCGCTATATTCAAGAAAATACAAAATGATTTTGACGTTGAAGTACAGCATGGTAATAATACAAGAAGAGCATCTAAGTTATCAAATGAGCCCATTCCTTCAGTGCCTGAATCAGCTTTTCCAAAGGAAGGTGAAAATAAGAAGTTCACAGTCGTGCCCCTTGTAAATAGCAACTTTTCTGACAAAGTCATACCATGGAGATTTGTCGGAGAAGATGATAAAGCACGCAGAGCCTCTGAGTTAGTCAAGGAAAGATTGGAAAAGGCAAAGAATGCGACTTCGATTGGTTGGTTCTTCGTAGAAGACCTGTCCGTATTTAATAAGATTATTGGTTTCCAAGGAACCAAGATTAACCAAATAAGAAATGAATCTAGTGCTTTTATTACTGTTCCTAGAGGCAAGAAGGAGAATTCTAATTTCATATTCCTTGTTGGGACAGAGGATAATTTGCAAAAAGCGAGAGATTTAATAAGCTCTGTCTTTTAAAAATATATTTAGCTTTTTTTAATTTAACAGGTATCAAATAAATTTGTATTAGGAAAATATATGTTGATGTCAAAGGTATAGGCGTTGCTCTGAGGTTGTTACGATATAGTAGATTAAGGAAATTGAAAAGAAAGTTGCAAGGCGAATAGACAATTTTAAACGAAGTTTAGGTGCATTTGCCAGCCGTCAAAAAATTTCGCCTAGCAAAAGTTATCACGTGAAATCAGAAAATTGCTGCAAATATGACCTAAGCTCGTTAAAAACAAAAAAGGAAATGCAGGGGGCCAATATGAGCTATTCGGAGCTTTCAGAAGACGTTTTTTGATTCCTCCTTGCTTCAATGCAAGATTTTTGTGTGAACAAAACAAAAGGAAACACGAGCACCACGCTTTCTCCCCGGATGACACTGTGCATAGCTTTTTCACTTATCTTTAACCAAAGTTGTCACATTTATTATTGCATGAAAGAGTAAATAGGATGCAATCAGAGGAAAGTGTTTTTCACATATATCTTCGTCGATGACATCTACTGTGGGTAGAGAACCTTGTTGCATCGTTCTCTCGTAAAAAGTTTAGCGAATGCGAATTTGCGAGCGTTCGGTCTCAGTCATCTAAATATGCGCTTGCTGCATTAAGCGACGCACAATGGATAGGTTGCAGATTTTTCTTACCTTTTTTTTTTTTCTTTTTTTTTTTTTTTTTGGACATATATACCATCTTTCTTCTAGTGGTATTATCAAGCACTGTGACGAGACCATTAGCTTGACTTGGTCGTTCAGTTTGAGCCACTAATAATACGCGCTTACCTATTTTAATCCTCAGTTGGGGTTGGTTTTGGTATTATGTCTTCCAAAGATCTTTCGCCGCATTTTAAGAGCAACGAGACCAACACCAACACTGAAAAAGACTACGAAAGTGGTTTCATTTCAGTCAATGCTGACTCCGAACAAGAGCAGGAGATCCACTTGGATAGAAATGAGAAAGATATTGGGTATATTTCCGCTGTTTCATTGTGTTTGAATAGGATGTTGGGTGCTGGTGTATTTTCTACAGGGTCTACTATATTTACCCTAAGTGGATCTGTAGGAACAGCACTTCTAATATGGGCCGGGGGTTCTCTTGTTGCATTTACGGGTCTTTTGGTCTATATGGAATTGGGATCTGCTATTCCCAAAAATGGTGGGGAAAAAAACTATCTTGAATATATTTACAGGAAGCCCAAGTTTTTAGTTACGGGAATGTATGCTTCTTATGTTTTTTTCCTTGGATGGGCAGCTAGTAATTCTGTTATAGTTGGTCAATATTTACTAAGCGCTGCAGGAAAGGAACAAGCAGAGTGGCCTTCAAGAGGTATAGGCCTAGGTGTGATTACTTTTTCCTTTCTACTCAACGCAATTAATGTCAAGGCAGGGTTATTTATAAGTAATTTGTTGGGGTTATTCAAAGTGGTTATAGTTTTATTGATTACAGTCACTGGGTGGGTCGCTCTAGGTGGAGGTATCAAGAATAAAGAATTTCAACCTACTCATAACTTCTCAAATGCTTTCGAAGGATCTAGTCCGACCGGATTTGGTATTGTTAATGCGCTTTACAACGTTATATGGTCTTATGTCGGTTATTCAAATGCAAATTATGCCTTGGGTGAGGTCAAAAATCCGGTACGTGTTTTAAAATTTGCGGCTCCGGTGGCCTTCATATTGTTGGCTATTGTCTACATGTTTGTAAATATAGCCTATTTTGCAGTTGTACCAAGAGACCAGATTGCTTCTTCTGGAACGATTTTAGCTGGCTTGTTTTTCAGATACGCCTTCGGGGAAACTGCGGAAAAGGCATGTTCCGTATTTGTTGCTCTATCTGCGTTGGGTAATGTAATGTCAGTGATCTTTTCACAAGGTAGAATTATCCAGCAATTGGGAAGAGAAGGGGTATTGCCTTTCTCTAAATTTTTTGCAACTCTGAGGCCTTTCAAGACTCCATTTGTCGGGTTAATGCAACATTGGATAATCTGCTGTATAACAATAGTGGCACCACCGGCAGGAGACGCTTATAACTTTATTCTTAATTTGATTTCCTATCCGTTGAACGTGGTAAATACTGCTGTGGGGTCTGGCTTATTGTATCTACACTGGAAGTGCTGGAGAGGAAAATTCATTTGGAATCCTCCAATTAGAGCAACCGTTCCCGTAATAGCATTTTTTTCTTTGTCATCACTATACTTGATAGTTGCCCCATATATTCCTCCGTCTGCTGGTCAAAAAGTCTATAATGATATACCCTATTGGATGCATGCAGTAGTTACCTGGGTAGTGTTTGGCATTGGAGCTGCTTATTGGCTATTGTGGGCAAAGATATTGCCCTACTTTGGCAAATATAGGATAGAGAATAGAGAAGTATTAGGTGAGGACGGCTTTTGGAGAAATGAATTTCACAAGGTTCATCAAGATTGAGTTAATAATTCAGGGTTTTTCTTTTTTTTTTTTCTTTCTTTACTAAGTACTTAATCAAATGCATTAAATTCACTGTATAATATGACTATTTACAGATGTAGGTGATTATATTTGATGTCTATCTCTTTTAGCAACATGTAAGGGTGACCAAATACCTCTCACTGATTCATTATCTGATATCACTTTATGGTTCCACTTGAATAGATCATTCCCACTGGCTTGCGCCATTTCATGAATTATTCCCAAAATTTCTTTTGGAGTCATGTTGGCTATTTCAATTTCTCTGGTACGATTGGTATTGTAGAAAAATTTCAAACGTGGATGCTCGTTTCTCTTAATGATATCGAAGAAAATTCTACGGTTCTTCTCTGCTAGTTCGTTTAGCTGTCCATTGGCTAACACTTTCCTTATTCCGTCTGAGGAACCTCCACTATTGCAATATTGTACTGTTATCCTGTGACAAGGCATAATATATGCCCCTAACCCATTCCTCGGAATAGCAACTTTTGGTATAGCCTTTACTGGCATTCTTGGTATCTTCTAGGTCTCCTTCAATGCTGTTTATGACATTTCTGAGATGAATGAACGAAAAAAAGGTTAAGTCACATGTAAGTTCTCAGCTGACAGTAGGCATGTGCTTGTCAGATGACCAAGAAGGGTTCGGAGTAAGCTACTTTTTCAAGCAGATGCTCGGCGTCAATTGCCTAAATGTGAGGGAGTCAGAAGAACAAGGGTATGAGACACCAAATTTTTCAAGAAGGCTTAGTTTCTTGAAGGTAGGAAGAGGTAAGAAGACTAGCAAAGTAGCTTAAGACCAGCGAAGATATCTAAGGTGGTCTTAGAAATAAAAAATTGGGATGCTGTACAAAGATTATCAGAAGGTGATTAATTTGGCGGTGAAAAATAAGCCTAACTTCAAGAGGAAATCCAGCAGGACTGACCCAGGGTACGAAGTTAAGCGAAGAACAAAGACGGGATGTCTTACATGTAGAAGAAGGAAGAAGAAGTGTGACGAAGAAAAGTCGGGAGGCAGGTGCCAAGCTTGTATACGAAACTTCTTGAACTGTACTTGGCCGGATGAAACCAGAATTGAACAGACTTTTTCGGAGCCGGCTTTTGAGCACGGTCTCCTGAGGACGCCAGAAGCTCTCTCTCCGGTATCTTCAGCTAATATGAGAAGTCCACGGAGTCCCATCAGTAATGATGAGGATAATAATGCTAACTTTTCATGCGCGCGAAACTACGAATTGGTGAAGTCAGAGGAATGGCCAGTACCCAAGGTTTTCGAAAATCATACTAAAGAAGGCGATTTTGTCATTGCATCGATTGATGCTGAGCACCGGCCTCAGGCCTTGTCCAAATAATGGTAGTTAGATTTGGAAGTGTCAGCATTCCACTTATACGTTTCTCCACAATATTGTACAATAGCACGGCATCGCTAGTCTGTGTCACACGTCCTTTAGATAAAAAAGAAAAAAAAATAATCGGAAAAATTTACTCACGTACAATGATGCATACAGAAACAAAAAAAGACATGTAACTCTCTGTCATATGTCGATAATATATCAAAGTTCCATCCTGTTCTCAAAGCAGCGGATAACGCTTACTATGGCTTGTCCTAACAATAATAACAACAACAACAACAAAAAAAAAAGGAGTTTCATATTTTTCATATTTCTTTTATTTTCTGGGGATATCAAAAGAGGATTAATTAAATATATATCAAATAAACAGGTTTTAATGTGCTTTTATGAAAACTTAACTGTCAAACAAAAGGCGAGTCACTCCAGCATCTCTAGTCTGTTTCATTATAGCAAGTCTACTAGAGTCTGCTAAAGTCTAGTAATGACACTTGAAAATTTTTTGCCATGATCAGGCTCGGCCCGATGAAATGTAATTGTTATAGGGGTTCCTTAGGCTAAAGAAGTAAATCTTCAAGATCTCGATTACATAAGAAACTTTATCGAATGAGAAATTATCACGTGCATTAACGTATTTTCGCAACTGAATGCCACAACTGTACATGAAGCCACTATAACGCAATCCGAAATTACTTGCTCAAGCGTTGTAATACGGTGATATCGATTGAGGTGTGGCGTTAATTTCAGAAAGGACTGGTTTGCATTGATGCAAGTGGCTTGTACTCAATCGAGTATTAGTAAGGGAATATCCAGTATAAGGTCACAAGACATGATGTACCTACTTATATCAATGATACGAGTACTGTGGCTCCAACTAGCTGCACTATATAAAACCTCTTAGTGCTCAACTGTGGAACCATAACATTTTGGTTTTATTGATTCTAGTAATATATTCAACTAATGACTAATTACAGCAAAGGAAATTTCGATCTTCATTTCGTTGAAGGTCAAGATGAAATTGACAACGATGGAGTCCTAGTCCTCAACAGACATAATACCCAGCAAGTTATACACAAAGATTTTTTGCCTACATGGGATCCTAGACAAAAATTTGAGCCCTTGAAGTTTTTCAAGCATCACGACCCAGGTTTAAGAGCAGACCCTAAGCTTCCAAATTTATTTCCTGCAGGTAAGGAAATCAAGTTCAAAAATACTAGCCCTAAGCTAGGGACCGAAGTCTGGGGTGTTCAGCTTTCGGAGTTGGATTCTAAAGGAAAAGATGAATTGGCACTTTATGTTGCAAAAAGAGGAGTTGTTCTGTTCAGAGAGCAAGACTTTGGTTTCAAAGGACCTGCCTTTGCGGTAGAATACGGAAAGCACTTTGGTCGTTTACACATTCATCCTACTTCAGGTGCACCAAAAGGATATCCAGAGTTGCATACTACATTTAGACGTGCAGACAGGAATGAATTCGAAAGGGTTTTCAGCGAAAGAAACAAGTCTATCTCATGGCATTCTGATGTCAGCTATGAATTGCAACCCCCAGGGACTACATTCTTCACCGTTTTGCAAGGACCCGAGTCTGGAGGAGATACTATTTTTGCTGATACAGCGGAAGCATACAGAAGATTGTCGCCAGCTTTCCAAAAGAGACTTGAGGGACTTAATGTCTTACATAGTTCCGAGGATCAGGCTTTGAACTCACGTGTGCAAGGTGGAATTGAAAGAAGAAAGCCTGTCTCTAACATTCATCCTTTAGTTCGTGTTCATCCTGTTACCGGTGATAAAGTTATCTACTTGAACCGTCCATTTTCTAGAAGAATTGTGGAATTAAAAGAGGAGGAGTCAGACTATCTCCTTAATTTCCTTTATCAGCACATTGAGAGTGCACAAGACTTGCAAATCAGAGCTAGATGGGAGCCCAACTCTGTTGTGGTTTGGGACAATAGAAGGACTTCACATTCTGCTGTGATCGATTGGGACGAACCTGTCTTGAGACATGCTTTTAGAATTACTCCTCAGGCTGAGAGACCTGTAGGTGACTTGAAGGACTTGAACAAGGAGAATTACGATGTTGGCGACATTGCTGAAGCTTTAGATAGGGTCGTACGTAAATAGAACTATTTTTGCAATTAGTCAAAAGATAAAAAACAATAGTTGAGATTAAAAAGTTTTTTAAATATATATGTACATTGAAAAATATAATTGATACAAAATAATATAACTATGCATTATCCAAGACATAATTAATAGCTCCATCAAGGTCCCAGTTGTTTTTCTCCAAAGCATCTATAGACGTTTTCTTATCAAAACCCATACCTAATAATTCCTGTACCGCAGTATCTTTACCAGAAGCAAGACTGGGTTCACTTTTATCGCTTTTAACGATACCAGCATCCGCAGGCGAAGCACTAGAATTCCCAAAGCCCGCAAATAATTGTTCCCACTCGTCGTTTGTGTTCTGGCCCTCATTTTGTGACACACCTGTAGAAGAACCAAAATCCGGAAATTCAGACCTGCCAAAAGTATTTTCATTTGTAAAATCGTTGGACAAGCCAATATCTTCTCCACGATCCTCAAAATCTTCATTTACATTATTTTCCACTTTAGCAGTTTCCAAGTTGTCAAACTCATTACCGAATATATCGTCCTCAGCATTATTACTGACGGCTCCTGGCTCTGATCCAAAGGCATCATCTTGGCCCTGAACTTCTGGGAATTGCTTGCCAATACCACCATGTGAAGCCGGCAAATTATCGTAAGCATCATCAAAGCTATCTGTCTTAGATTCATCAATAGAAGAATCGTCGCCATAATCCAATTCTCTAATCGGTGGAAACTCTTCCTCGATGGAATTCTTTAATTTATCTGAACGCACTTTTCCAGAAGAGTAGTCCACATCCTTTTGAAGCTTACTTTGCGAATTATATCCTGGCTCATTTGATGCTACCTCCTCGGGATTTACCATTTCAAAAGACTCGACGCCCGACAAACCTCTGTCAGATTCTGCCGACTCTTCTTTTAAACCTTGCTTCAAGCCTCTTACGCTCTCATCGTTTTCAGCATTTCTGAAAGTATCCTCTCTAGGAGCAGTCTCACGATCATTAATATCGTCGATATTGTCGTCTCTCACTGACAACAGAGCATTATTCTGTACACTAGAAGACAAGGAATCATTCCGTTGTATGTTCAACGTGGTTACACCTGCCATAGATCCTGGCATACCTGAAGCATTCGGCAAATTAACATCTGAATTGGATAAAGAAGTGACTGGTGTTCCAATATTATTTCTATTAGCGGACAAGATTCCAGTCTGGTTTGTCGTGAGAGTCTCCTTATCGGCATCTGAGTTCTCGTTGTCTGGTTTCTCTTCAGCTACTAAAGAATCCACATTGACACTAAAATTGTGAGACTCTGGCTCTTCGTTAGCTGAATCCGTGAATTCCCTTCCGCTCTCATCTGCTGATAATTGTTTGCTCTCCCCAATCAGGCTACTCTCATAAGACTTGTTGTCGGTATCTTTCTGTTGCGGATTATTCATAAAATGTGAGGTGATACCGGCAGCACCAGAAATCACTCCGCCTACAGCAGCACCCAAGGCTCCTTTCTCAGAAAGCAGCTTTTCTTGTCTTGATGACTGGTCACCAAAAGAATCCAGAGGTTCCTTCTCTTTACCCTGAAGATCTAATAGTTCTTCATTCTTTTTCTCTTCCTGTGCTATCTCTCTAGTAGATGTCTCCTCTTGAATGATTTGGTCTTTCAACTCCCTATTCTTCACTACAGATACTTGAAGTTGGGAGCGTTGCACAGCTAGTTTGTTCCTCCAAGCATTATTTTCTGCTTTCTTCTGTTCGAATTGCTTTTCAAGCTCAAGATTCTCTGCATTCAAATTGCCTAGTTTTTCTTTCAACGCAGAATTCTCTTTTTGCATTTGCTCAAATGCAACTTGGCTTTCGTTCAATTGACGCAGCAAATAATTGACTTTCGCTTCTGCGATTGAAGATTCGGATTTCAAAGCGTTGTACTCCTCTTTAGCTGCAGCCAAGTCTTTTTCCACTATCCTGTGTCGTTCAGCATCACTCTCATATGAAGAACGCAAGGTTTTCAATTTCGTCTCAATGTCCTGTCTATTCTTTAAAGTCCTAGACAATTCATCCTCGGCTTTGGTCTTCTTATCATATAAGGAGGTTGTCTGTGTGGTCAATGACTTGACCTGATTTGATAAGTTTGCAATATCAGAAGTTGCTTGTGAAAGTCCACCAGAAATTTCCGGATTGTTGTCAGCCAAGAGGTCTTCATTGTAATTTTGGGGGACTGAGGACTCTTTACTTGGGTCATTTCGTGAACCGTTATCCAAATTTGGTACAGCCATATTTGGTTCAGTTTTTGTTGGGGAAATACCAGGAGGCGAGGGTGCTGTCCTCAATGCATCGTAATTGATTCCTCTTTGTCTAGGTAAAGGAGAAGGCACTTGTTGGGGTGGTTGAATAGAAGGATGTCTATCATTCTGAGGTACAGCCTTGCTCGCCCCACTTTCATTTTCTTCTTTTAATGCAGATCCAGGAGATCCCATAAGTTGCTGACCAAAAGACGAAGTCGGCTTAAAAGTGTTAGGTACTGACTTTCCATTTTTTGAGGGATCGGAAAGGTTACTACTCCAGGAAGGAAGCCGTTTTTCATTAGACGTACCAGACTTACCTCCATCGAATATATCGAATAGATCACTCATTGAGCTCTTCGACCTTCCTAAGCTTTGGCTGGTGTTAGGTGGCAGCATCGTAAGATTTTCCTTTCCTTGAAGTTCTTTAGATCCTGATGGCGTTTGCACAAGAGCGTCTGGTTTTAAAGATTCTATCAAGGACGCGGGTACGATGCTTGGTAACTCCTCGCCAGCTAATTTTTTATTCACCAAAAACAAAGCTATCGAAAATTCAAGTATCAGAAAATTTCCTGTATTTTGAATATCGGACAAATCCCATATACTCGCTAAATCTTGTTGACTTAATTTGGAGGTCATAAGAAAAGAAGCAACACTACTAGAGTCCAAAACGCCACTTTTGGACTTGTCTAAGCTTTTAAATATTGATTCATATTGCTGCTTCAATGATGGAGTAACTATCCATTCATTATTATTAGCACCTTGTGAATCCTGGGTCTGCTTGTTATGTCTAATTGCTGTTTCTTGTGAACTAACGGAACCCAAGGAAGTTTGTCTCATGGAGTTCTGTGCTCGCATGGTCTGAACAGATGTCCACATGTTTTCAGGTATGGAAGGAGGCAATTGCTTAATAGTACCGCTTATCAAACCCTGGATGAGGTGCATTGCGACAACAAATTCATTCAAGTTCAATTGTCCCGCGTTATCTTTATCAACCAAAGACCATACCTGCCCCAAAACAGGAGTTGGTAATTTTGCCTTGAGAAATATTTCCTTGGCCTTTGATCCATTAAGTACATTATCTGGAGATCCGACAGTTCTAATATACAATTGAGAAAATTTTTGATAATCTATAGGTGATAACGCACCTATTGGAGCACTTTGATATGTGGTACTTGGAGGAATAGTGCTACTTGGCTGGGAATTGAATGAGCCGTTTGTATTTTGTGACAGTATGTATGGTACCTGCGTAGATTGACCGTTGAGAGCAAACCTAGGGAGGGGACCAGGATGCTCGGCAAGCGAAGCGCTTGGATGCTTGCCGCTTTGGGCATAACCGATCAATCTCATGGCCTGACAAAATCCAAACTGCGTCAAAATCCCTAAATTATTTTGATCAGCAATTTGCCAAATCTCCCCTAATACACTAGGCAGTAAGCCGGACTTCTCGAAAGTCGACCTCGCTTTATCACCGCTGATCACATGGGTGCCATTGGTGTCAAGAGATTTAAATAATCTCGAGTATAATGATTTCTCCTCCGGAGTAAGACCCACCTGAAACGTTGGAGTTGCTAATATTGTTAGTCTGTTGATCACAAAATAAGTTTTTAAAAAAAAAAAGAAAATTATTCTGGTATACCTACTTTCTGAACTCATTGTTTCTCTGCTAGGAACTTAATTCTCAAAATATATAGGTGAAATCGAGAATTTTAGAACACTATTACTTCTAATGAAAATACTTGCCAAATATGTATACAATAACAGCTTGGATTCAAGTACCACTTCTTCAAAAAAGAAAAAAATTGACTAGCCTCGAAAAGACTTATTCAGTATCACTTTCGACTTTCTTCCAGCGGTTTTACAGCAAGCTTAATTTAATTTTCGACTGCGAAGGTAAAATGTCGTCTCTCCCTGAAAAAGTCTATATATATGTCTCGCGATGAAGAGACATTTTATTTCACTGAAAAATTTGTAATTGATTGAATTACATTTAACTAGAGATATGAATAGAGAAAGAGGTGGATTCAGAGGTGGCCGTGGTGGCCGAACGGGACCATCTAGGATTCCACAAGGTCCACCAGAAACTGTTCTAGAGATGGGTAGTTTTATGAAAACTTGTGAAGGTGATATTTTGTGTCGCTCTATAAATGTCAAGATCCCATACTTCAATGCACCCATATACTTGGAAAACAAAAAACAGATCGGCAAGGTCGATGAGATACTAGGTCCCCTCAATGAGGTATATTTTACTGTTAAGCCCTCTGAAGGTATCGTGGCGGCTTCTTTCAAGGAGGGTGATAAATTCTACATTGGGCCTGACAAGTTATTACCTTTAGAGAGATTCTTACCCAAACCAAAGTCAGCTACTCCAGCGCCAAAGCGTAAGCCAGCAGGTGGTGGGAGACCAGCAAGGGGAGGCTTTAGAGGTGGCCGTGGTGGTTTCTCGCGGGGCGGTGGCCGTGGTGGTCGCGGTAACTTTTCTCGTGGTGGTGGTCGTGGTAACAGAAGAGGTCGCTTTTAGGCTAATAATATAGAGGATCCCTATATCCAAGTATCGCATGCCAAGTAAAATTTTGTAGTCGGGAGGTTTTATGTATGATATATTAAAAGACGATTGTTGCTTTTGAATATAATATAAGTTTAGTGTACTTACACCTTAACTGTAAATTGATAAAATGAATTGCAACAATAAAAATTATTTACAAGAGTCCACAGCTTTCCAAGATTCCGCACCGTAAGTAATTGTAACCATACCTTTTAGGAACTCTAGAGCTTAATTCGCTGTTACTAAAAAAAAGTTTTGGTAGAGAAGGAAGACCTCTGATACCAATCTGTTCAACTAAATTTTCAAAATGCTCAATAATGCTTTCATTAATTTCCGCTACGCTATTATCAAAATGACTCTGACATTTGTCAATCCTTTTCCCGTGCTTAAAGTTTGATTTCCGCTGAATAATTTTGTCCACTTTCGTAAAAACTATGTCGAAAGAGACTCCATACTCAGTCAAAAGAGATATAAGTTGTATATCTGCTTCAGCAAACCCATAAACACTATCTAATAAGACATAAACCTTGCATAGATTACGACGTTGACTGATATAGTCGATAACAGCCTTTCCTTGATTTTCTTTTCCCATTAAACCATATCCAGGACTGTCAACAAAGCGAATTCTATTGTTAATATCGAAGCAGTTCAACGTTTTAGTATAGCCTGATTTTTTAGAAACATAAGCATACTCCTGAAGCGATTTACTCAGCTGCTGCTGCTTTCGCATTAGCAAATTATTTATCAAGGTCGATTTACCGGCATTTGTGTGTCCAATAAATAATACCTCTGGTAGTTGTTTGAGTAAATGCGCAGGTGGACGTATTCGGTGCAATTTTTCAGTTGCCACCTCATGACTTTTCTTTTGATTATCTTCGATGATCTGGTCCTTTAAAATACTGTATTTCACATCGGGAATGTCGTCGTATTCATCGAGGGACCAAAGGAAGTCTACCGATGAGTTGTTAAAAAATGACTGCGCCTTTGCTAATTTCCAGTTCAACGGCACCGGTTCTTCCGCATATTTAAAGCAATAATAGAGATCATTAGGTGATATTAAATTCTCAGCTTTCCTTTGCGGGACTTTTTCTTTCTTATGCTGTTCTGTGGATTTGACGTTATCGTTAATACTGGCTTCTTTGATTTTCTGAAGAGAGTTTACAATGTATCCCACACTCTTATATCTTCTCAAAGATAGTAGCTTTAGATTGGAATTTAACCCTTTCGTAATTCTCGTATTTAGCATATAAATGAACTCCCTTTTGCTAATCACGTCTTAAGTTCAACTGTCCTGTATGTACCTAAAATACCATCGCGAGAATATGCTGATGGCTTTAGCTTTATGCGATGGTATCAATCCGAAAGCCAGTTTTGATTGGTATGTCCTTATAGTTTGATATTGTATTTATCAGAGACTAACGAAGATAGCTTTTATTATATCCTTAGCTCTCAGTATTTATTTGGGTTTCGCTCTGATATCTTTGAAACATGACAAATTAATCCACTTTGTTACGTTTTTTATCCTTACAACGGAATTTTACTTCATATTCGACACTAGGAATAAGTCATTGAAGAAACTACGCTATATTACTTTTATCATCTGTACCTTGGTCTCTGGAATAGCACTGGAGATAGTACAAAATTTGGTCAACCCATCTAGAGTGTTTGACTTGAATGATATTATTGCTAACATTCTAGGAAGTCTCAGTGGCCTTGGGGTAACTTATGCCTACAGCCTAGTAGTAATAAAAAAGACAAGGTCTCAGAGAGCTGCTCAATGGAGACAAAGTACATTATCTAATGCTGACATCATCGAACGGCAGCCTGAAGAAGAGGTCACCAACTCCCACGACATGCCGTTGAGGCCAGTTTCACAAAATGCTTAGATTTCTTTTATGATTATTTTCGTTAGTCTTTCATTTCACTACAGTAAAGTTTTTGAACTTAAAAAAAAAAAAAAAAAAAAGAATTTTAAATAAAAGAAATTGCAGAATTAGATAGATATATGGGTTCTTGCAAAATGATAGCGCGCTCATTTCCTTTTTCCTTAGCTACATTTATGCCGTAATCGACAACTTAAAATACATTATAGTCCGGCCTTATTTTTCAATTACTTTGACAAAGTTGATAGAAGAAAGCTAAATTCTTACTACGAACGAAAAATAAAAAAAAGAAAAAAAAAAAATTAAAAAAAATAAAAGGAAAACACGCAAGAAAGCTGTAGATAGATAAGTGATATAAGAATAGAAATTACTTCGAAGAGACTCCGAGTAAGATTTTTTTAGTAAAGTCGAGGAGTTACTTGTTCTCTTTTTCTTTTAATCTCTTCGTATTCAAAGTACACAAAAAAATTTAATAATGCTGACCACAGCGGCTAGCATGTCGTCGCCGAGCACTCCCCAGAGAATGAGTCGTAAATATGAAAGTAGAAGAATATCCAGTCCAATTGCTAGAACTGGAAAAGAATTTAAGAGTGATAAGCCACTTGAAGTGGTTACCAATGCAGGTGCTACATCTACTGAAGCACAAGGTAGTATGAATGAAGCAAGGGGCGAGGCACACAACTTGGATGCTGAAAATCAAAGAATTGAAGGTAAACCGTCCAACAAACATAAAAGTAGTTTGCCTCGTCAACTGAAAAGTTTTTTGGGGCTAAAAGACTATTTGGAGCCTAAGAGCCGTGATAACGAAACAAACGTTAAAACCGAAGGAAATGATGAAAAATTCTTTGAAGCAGAAGACTCAGCAACTTCAGAAAACAGGAAACGACCTCTCACACAGGCCCTGTCAAGTTTTCTCTCAGGCTTTCTGCGGAATACAGCTAGGAGTCAAGATTCACCAAGTATTCAAAGTAAAAGCAGACCTCCACTGCAACCTCAGCCAAGCTTTGTCTCACGAAAACTGGATAAAAGCTCCCAGAATGATGCCGATAACTCAGAAGTGACTAGGCTGCCCCAAGATGATTCTAACCTGCACGAGAATAGAAACCATAAAATATTGAATTTATTTCGTAAGACTAAGAAACAAGGTGGTCCAAAAGGAGGGGCCCTTAAAAACATCGACGAAGAACTCGATGATGCCACGGGTGAAAGAGCTGAACATTTGCTTGGAGGATTATTAATAGGTACTCCTTCCATTAACATGATTGCGTCTAGATTGTTAGTAGACGAAAGTGGTATTTCTAGATCTTCTTTATTACTCACTTTAATTGGCTTTCATATAACTGACATCTCGCCGTCCGTCTACACGAAAAATAGAAGGCTCAGGATTGATCTTGAATACGGGGTATGGTCGCAAAGATTGAAGTGGGCCGTCGAAAGGTCAGCCAAAGATTTGTTGTATTTGCATTCTCGCTTCAAAATATATAACTGGAAGACAGAGCTTCGGAAAAAGAATTCAGAACTCCCAAAGTTTCCAGTTCCTCCCATTAGAAAACACAAATATCATGATAATATTCTTCACAGAAAAAGAGATAGCGCACGGAGAAGTGCTGAAAGTACACAAGCGCAGAATGATGATGACAATAATGATAACGCTTCTGTGTCGAGACTCACTGAGACTTCTTTGGATCGAAGGAGTGTGGTTGAATTATTAGGAGATCAATTTAGTCACCTTAGAGCGAATTTGAGTGATGCCTCGTCCCTTTTGTCGGAAGAACTGTCTCCTGAGTTGTTGAAACTTAGACAAAAAAGAAATGAAGAGTATGTTCAACAAGTTGAAAAGTACCTTCATAATTTAATAAAGTTTGTCGCGTTGAGACCACAGTCTAACAGATTATTTCAGTTCTTAGAGATATCGCCAATATCTTCCTTGTTAAGCTGTGAAACCGGTTTCATTGGTAAGCAAGGAATTGTGCACGTAGGGGGTACTTCAGGCTCCCAGGGTTGGCGTATGAGTCATCTCAAAGCAAATGATTTAAAGAAGCGGATCGATAGGAGAGCCGATAAGTGGTTACTAGTTAGGGGATCCTATATTATGTATGTGTCAAACATTAATTCTACTACTCCTTTGGAAGTATTTTTGGTTGATCCAAAGTTTAAGATACATTTTAAAGGAAGTAAGTCTGATGTAAAGCATGCTACCAAAGAATATGAACTAGAATCAGATTTAGAAGATGACTCGATAGCGCAGAAGGAACTAGCTAAGATTGACGAGAATGTTGAAAATGAAGGGGAAGACAAAGTCTTCAAACATCTTAAAATTACTTTGGAAAATAGTGAAAGGCAACTAACTTTTATCCCGAGATCTTATAAAGAGAGACAGCTATGGATTAAGTCCTTAGTAGATATGAAAGCATCAACAGAGTGGTCTCGATCTCATCCTTTCAATTCTTTTGCTCCGGTAAGAAAAAACGTGCTTGCACAATGGTTTGTTGATGCAAGGGACCATTTTTGGGCCGTATCTTCTGCTTTAGAAATGGCTAAAGATGTTATCTACATCCATGATTGGTGGTTATCTCCGGAATTGTATATGCGAAGGCCAGCAAATGGTAACCAGCAGTGGCGACTTGATAGAATATTGCAAAGGAAGGCTAACCAAGGAGTCAAAATTTTTGTTATTATATATCGTAACGTTGGGAACACTGTTGTCACTGATTCGCTGTACACTAAACATTCTTTGTTGTCTCTAAATGATCAAAATATTCATGTGATAAGGTCACCAAATCAGTTGCTCCAAAACACCTATTTCTGGTCTCATCATGAAAAACTCTGTATCGTGGATCATGCCGTTGCTTTTCTAGGCGGAATTGATTTGTGCTACGGTAGATATGATACTTGTGATCATGTCCTCACAGACGATTCAAAGCAAACTTTTAGCAATTTGGATCCATATTATTCAAGTTCTATTACTGAGCTTAGTAAATTTCAAATTTTTCCAGGTAAGGACTACTCGAATCCACGAGTCAGAGACTTTTATGCATTGGATAAGCCCTATGATTCTATGTATGATAGAAACACTGTACCACGAATGCCCTGGCATGATGTTCATATGGTCACTTGTGGAAAGATTGCAAGAGATTTGTCTCGCCATTTCGTTCAAAGATGGAATTACCTAATTAGACAGAAGAGACCTAGTAGGTTCACTCCTCTTCTTATTCCTCCATCGGATATGACAGATTCTGAAGTGCGGCAAAATGGGTTTGAAGGAACGTGCGATATTCAACTTTTACGTTCCTCTGGTAACTGGTCTTTGGGATTGAAGAATACCGAACATAGCATCCAAGAGGCATACCTTAAACTAATTGAGACTTCGGAACATTTTGTTTATATTGAGAATCAATTTTTTGTTACGTCTTGTTTTATAGATGGTAACGAAATAGAAAATAAGATAGGCGATGCCTTAGTTGACAGAATTATTAGGGCATTTAATGAAGGAACCCCTTGGAGAGCGATCATCGTGATTCCTTTAATGCCTGGCTATCCTTCAAAGGTTGACGAGCCTGATGGTTCCTCGGTTAGAGTAATAATGCAATGTCAGTATATGTCAATTTCGCGTGGTCCAACTTCAATCTTCGCTAAGTTGAGAAGATGCGGAATTGAACCAAGAGATTACATTCATTTTTTTTCACTTAGAAAATGGGGTAGAATTAGTCCAGAAAGAACTTTGGTCAGCGAGCAGTTGTATATACATGCTAAGACAATGATAGTGGATGATAGAGTAGCAATCATCGGAAGTGCTAATATTAATGAAAGGTCTATGAGGGGCTCGAGAGACTCCGAGGTTGCTGCTGTAATTCGAGACAAAGAAATTGTCATGAGTAGAATGAATGGCGAGTCTTTTGAAGCAGGAAAATTTGCTTTTAGCTTGCGTCAACGTTTAATGAGAGAACACTTAGGTGTGGATATTGATGCTCTCGAAATTGTTGAGAGAAAGTTTCGCAAGATTGAGGACTTTGCTTATGGTTCTGATGGATCGGATTTTGCTACTGGCGATTTTCACAATAAGGAGAACGCTATTTTGTCAGCGATGGTAGAGATTGCTACTCGACAGATATTGAATGAACATACAGGTACTGAGAAATGGAAGAAATTTAGACAGAAGCACCACAGAGATACTTCACCAAAGATTTTGAGGTTCATGGATATAGCCGAAGAAGAAGAAGAGAGGCAACATCCATTGCCAATTTCTTTACCAATTTCTTTTAACAATCGAACTGGTATTCATGAAGCCAACAAGGGTATTCGTGATAAGAAAAAAATCTCTTTCGATCCGAGGGTTCAGACAAATGAAGACCACTTTAAGGATGTCTCAGGGGAGGGCATTGATATGTACAAGAGTAAATTAGGCAAGAGATCAAGGCTTAATAGTGCAAGATATCTTCGTGATCTAGCAAATAAAACTATGAGAAGTGATGCAACAATTGCTTTTTTGCCTGATGTAATTAGCGTCAAAGCCTTCTTAGGATGTGATGATTTTGATGAAAGCGAGCAATTGGATGAGGAAACGGAAAAAATTACCACAGAAAAAAACAAAGAAAGATGGATGCTTCTAAAGAGAGTCGCCTACCTACAAAGGGTTGCCGCCAAATCTAAACTAGACGAAAATGAAGAGTCAAATAAAAGAGCAGCCTTTGGTATGGACTCAAACACACTAATTGGGTCCTCCTACTCTTCCTTTAATAATGGTAGGCAAGACTTAGAAAACACTTTAGCTCCTAGTAGTAGTGCTCCAAAAGCCGATAGTACTAGACCCTCTTCAGTGAGCTCCATTCATAACACTAACGATAGTAAAGTCGAGGAGCATTCTGATAAAGATGAGTTCACGTCGCTTCATGGTATCCAGGTACCTGTTGTCTCTTTAGATGAGCAAGGAGTATTGGACTTAATTCACTCGATAAGTTCTTCAAGTTCATCTCTGTCTCATTTTGTTGACCCATATGGCTTTGATGACCCGGTATGTGAAGAATTTTATGATGACGTTTGGTATGAGAATGCAAGAAGGAATACAGAAATCTTCAGATTGATTTTTCATGTTCAACCTGATGATCAAGTTGTATCATGGAAAGAGTATAAGGAGTTTGGTAATCTAAAACAAGCATTTGTCTCGTCCCAAAAGCGTGAAGCTTCTAATATAAGAAAGTTTAATCATCGCTATGCTACGAGTGGTGACGCGACTGATGACAGTGATAGCATAACTGATTTAGGCGAAGATGGATATAATCAACATGGTAACGTGGATAGACGTTACATAGATGTTAAGGATGGTAGTAACGAAGAACTTCTAGGTCAACTACCTCTTTCTGGTGAAGTTAGTGGCACTTTGAATGAATCTGAAAACAACGTCCTAAAGGGTACCAAGGAGGATAAACCTGAGCATGAGGGGTACGTGGATGCCTCCAATGGTGAAGATATGAATACACACTCCCAGGGTGCCAAGCACACTTTAAATAAGCTTAATAATGACCGTAATGATTATGAGACATCTAAGCCTACTGAAATTAGTTATGATCCAGAAATCCTGATGAATGGAAGAAGCTATGAAAAGACGCCCGATAATGTTTCTGAAAATAATAAGCGTGCAAAAATAAGAAACCGTAGAAGTTTAGGCAGTAGGAGGAAATTTTACAACGGTAAAACCGTCTTCTCGCATGACACTGCCGAGAGAATACTCAAAGAAATTCGTGGTCACATTGTGACTTTTCCAACAGAATGGCTAAGTAGAGAATTAGATGGCGGAAACTGGTTTTATAATACTGATCGTATACCACCAATCGATATTTACGATTAGGTGAATACGTGATAATAATTCGTGTATAGCTCATAATATCAATGTATATTTCTTGTTAGATCGAGTGATTTGATAACTATTCAACATGTTTCTCCAGCTTCTCTCCTTTTTAGGAGTTGCCATTGGTTTCGTATTCTTGGTTTTAGCAATTGCTTCGGGGTTGTACTATATATCAGAATTAGTGGAGGAGCATACGGAACCTACAAAGAGACTTTTGAAAAAAGTCATATATCTGATAATGGGAATGTTTGTACTATTATTAATATTTGATAATTTTCCATTCAAGCTTTCAGCATTCTCGATATTTTCATATTATATTTATCTGTTGAACTTAGTAAAATTCCCGTATGTTAAGTTTACGTCGCCCGTATTCTTATCATCATGCATACTTGTCATATTCAATCACTTTTTGTGGTTCGACTACTTTCATAATCCACAGATTCCGTCGATTGAAGAACGATTGAAACCTGGTTACGAGCCGCCACGTTTACCTACTTTCCTCGAAATAGGCTCTTTTTTCGGTTTATGCATATGGTTCGTACCATTTGCTCTATTCGTCAGTTTGAGCGCTCATGAGAACTTATTACCTCATTACATGGAAAATACCCAAGAAAGAAAGAAAAACAATGGCTTAGCGAAGGTATTAGTGGTCAAGTTAAGAGAATTATTTTACTCTCTAGGAAGAAAATTAGGATATGATATTAATTCCCAAAAAGATAGAATAGTATGAGATTTTCAAGAACAAAAGAAAATTCTCATAAGATACATAGGACAATCATTCATTTCTATCAAATTATTTACAGTAAAAATTCCTTAACTGGATTACCAATGTGGTCCATTCGGAGAAGGAAGCTATCGTGGCCATACATGCTAATGTCAGTACTAAGTTCAATGTATGTAACGTTGCAACCTGCATTTTTGGTTAAAACGTCCCTTATTTCCCTTTGCTGAAAAACAGGGAATAGTATATCAGATTCAACACCAATCACCAAAACGTCTTTACCTTTTAGTTTTTCCATACCTTTTTTTAAGTCTCTTAGTGCTTCCTCGGGAGTTGTCGTAGCCTTCTTCTTTACCTCTTCATATGGCGTTTCCGGACAAGCAATCTCTTCGGAGGAATCAGAAGAAACACAAAATCTCTCACGAGCCATATTTCTATTGTCCAAAGCTTTTTGCATATACGATTGACTCAAATCAAAGAGATCCATAGCCTTCAGTATAAATATGAGAGAGTTAGCATCATACTGTAAACAAAACTTTTCACCAGCATGGTCAAGATAGGTCTCGATTAAAAAATCAGGACAAAGTGCTGGCGGCTTAGATTCATCTGCTCTATTCCTGCCGAAGCGGGATTCCCACTCAGGTCCTGACCGGTAAGTTATCGTAGCGATTTCTCTTGCCAACTTCATTCCTATATGAGGAGGAACGCTGTCATAATAAAACCCCCTTTTCCAATTAGGGTCATTCATCAAAACTTGTCTTTGAGTGTGACGCATCGCTATTGAATATGGATGAGACCTTGCACAACCACTTATTGAAACTATCTTGTCAACTTCCAGCGGAAATTCCCATGCATACGCCAAAGACTGCATACCTCCCATTGAAGCCCCAACCGAAGCATGGAGTCTGGGTATGTCAAGATGATTACGAACAAGCTCCCTTTGTACCCTCACCATATCGTTAATCGTAATTATTGGAAATCTCGTTCCGTAGTAATCTCCGTTTAGCGGATCCTTCGAAGAAGGCCCAGTACTACCATAGCAGCTTCCAAGAACATTAGTACAAATCACATAGTACTTATCTGTATCAAGGTATTTTCCTGGTCCGATGAAGTTCTCCCACCATCCAGGTTTAGGGTTTTGTGGCTGTGACTTCGCATGTGAAGAAGCAGATAACCCTGTGTGAATCAAAATAGCATTATCCTTTGTCTCATTAAGAGTTCCCCAAGTTTCGTACGCTATCTGGTACTCGGGAAGAAACCCTCCGTTATCAAGAAAAATAGGCTCTTTCGATTTGAATAATTCAAAACCTGTCTGGACTCTCGAATATACTGGCTCTGGCCCCGTATCTAAAGACGTCACATTATTTTCATTATCGGATGCTTTCGAACCTGACGAAAGTTGCTCCGTCTTCTTATCAAGATGATCTAAGCAGGGAAAAGACATAGGTTGTGATGCTTGCTTCATATTTGAAGCATTTCGGATACCTCGGACTAATTTATTATGGAAAATTCCTCTTTTCCAACTTACAAGCTGTCCAATCCTATAGCCCGGAATACTCGCCACCTTCATTTCCTATGTTAAACCTTATACTATGCCACCTATATTGTGCTGAATTTTTCAGTTGTCGTATCACGTGATAGATACGAGCTCTTCCCATTAACAAGAGAGCATCTTTCGAAGGAACTATGCAATCTGCCACCTTATGGATCGCAATAATATTTTGCTATCCTATAATTTTCATTGTTTCTTCTATATTGAGCTTTTTCGTAAAGATTCCTAGTGCCACTATTTCGGAGAATCAGCTCGTCAAAATACTAAATAAGTGGTTTGCGGAATATGGTTATATACTTTTTACCCTAAGCTATTTTGCGTTTACTGTTCAAAAGTCAGGACATTATCTTATAATTAGAACTGCTGAGGTCCCACAATCTTTTAGAAAATATTTACTAATAACTGTATGCGCTATAATATTCAATGTGTGGTTTTTTGGCTTCCTGTTATTCGAACGTATAGATGAGTTAGCTGGTGGTCATTGTGCTGTTTCGGATAGTCCTAGCGAGAAACTACCTCAAAGACAATGTCTAAATGCAGGGTTCGAATGGATAAGTCGTTTTGATTTATCTGGTCACTTCTATATACTCACCTCAATGAGTCTTGCCTTAGGATACCAATTATTGAGTTGCTTATATGGTCGCAACATAAGTACTATTACTGACTTTTTTAGGGGTGTTTCTAAAGTCCACGAAATGGATTCTGGTATTTCTGCTGGGACGTTTAAGGCCGTATATAAAGCAAAAGTTGGAGAAGTCTTTAGTCAGAGTGTTGTAGCTACTGTCAGAATATTTTCGCTCTTTTTAATTAGTGTGTGGACAATAGTATTCGCGATAACTGGGATATTTTTCCACACTTTCTGGGAGAAGGCTATACTGCTAGCACTCTCACTGGGACTTTCTATAATGATATTAGGAAACTTACAGGAAGAATGGAATACAGCAGCAGAACACTGAATGCTTTCTTGGGTACGGTGGAATGATATAAGATATAATTTAGGTGAATTAGTCATCTGAGCGATAATCGCTAAAACGATGATCAAAAGAGGCATTATGGCTATTGATGTATATATAGTATTATAAATTGCAATTTAAAAAGTGCACCACAGAAGGTGGAGGTGTTGTCAAAGAATGGAGGTGCTCAGTATAAGTGTATCCAACATTCATTGTAATGATTGTGAAAATACAATCATTAAAACACTAGACCGTATCTTCAAAGCACTACGAGTGGACAAAAATCCAAGTAATGCAGAGCTTATGTCCAGCGAAAATATTGCGCTCGTATATATCTATAATAATTCAATTGATATATTTTATAATGCGATAAGGTCAGAAAGCTCATTCTTGGTATTATTTATTAAGAAAATAATGAAGAACTTGACAAGGGCAGGGTTTAACATAACTTCTTGGGAGTTTTTTTCAAATGGCAGTTTGCTTTACAGTTCTACGACCGATACTTTTGGTGAAGAGGGGAACTGGTATCATGGGCGTAATCCGATTTTAATGATGGTTGATAGTTGGAGGAAATATCGCGAGAGAAGGCAAAGGAATCGTCACATTAAGCGTTGTCATATGTGTCGAGACTCTCGCAAGGAGTCGCAAGATTCCGAAGCTACCTTAGCCGAAGAGCATGCAAATGACAAAAGTGCGACAAATAAGTATAAAGCTGTGTTCGCGGTGCAGGGGATGACTTGTTCTTCGTGTTCGCAAAGTGTGTCAGAGAGTATCAAAGCTGTTCTCAAAACCGTGTATTCTGACTCAGACAATGAAGAAAATCTAAATAATAATTCGGTAAATCTAATCGAGCATTCCGCTACGGTAGTCCTTCCTAATAAGCAGTCTGCGAATGATATAGTTGAGTCAGTCAATAACAGCGGTTTTGAGTGTTCTGTCATCGAGCTTTTGCCGCTAGAAAGTAAAATTAGGACAAAAGTACTAGCTAAAATCGGTGGTATGACATGTGCTACGTGTTCATCCAGCATTCAGGCTTCGGTAAATGCTTTACCATTTGTAGTAGATTCAAGTATAAATTTGATGACATCTTTGGGGCAATTTATCATTACTGACGACAGTAGTAGGGAAAAAGAGCATTTAGGTCGTCTTACGGACACAATTAAAGACTGCGGTTTTGATGTGCAAGTATTTAGTGCGGAGAAGGTAAACTACTCTCTGGGGAAGGTCCAGTCTCGAGGAATAGAAATTTCTATCGCGAACTTGGCCTGTGAGAATTGTCCTCGTATGATTGCTAGCTATCTTGACAGCTATGGTAGCTCTATTGAAGTTGATAAATATGCTTCATTAGAGAGCCCCACAATCAAAATCAGTTATTTACCGTCTTCAGGGAATACTAGCGTAAGACGTTTTTTGTTTGATTTGAATCATATTCATGCGAGTGATCAAGATCCTTTCTTCCAGATAAAACCTAACGATCCTGGCTTATTTGCTTGTGAGCTAAACGAACCTCTTTCATTGGAGGAGCAATTGCGTACGACGTCTAAACGTGAAATATTAAACATTTCAATAAGATTGGTATTTGCTACAATATTTGCTATACCCACTTTTATTTTTGGGATAGTAGCTATGTCATTGCTTCCTAGTGAAAATAGTTTTAGAATATGGGTTGAAGAACCTATGTGGGCCGGTAACACGTCGCGTAATACTTGGATATTGCTCATTTTAAGTACACCTGTATATTTATTCGCAGCTGATGTATTTCATCGCAAAGCCTTTAAAGAATTGTATTCTTTGTGGGTACATAAGAATTCGTGGAAACGAAGATTCATGAAATTTGGCTCGATGAATTTATTGGTTTGTTTGGGAACGTCAGTTTCCTATTTCGCTAGTATTGCTTTGCTAATTTTGGAGTGCAAACAAGATCCGTCTCAAAAAGGATTTAAGACAACGTACTTTGATTCAGTTGTGTTTTTGACTTTTTTTCTATTAATTGGAAAAGTCTTAGAAGGAATTTCAAAGTCGAAATCTGCGGACTCCGTTGCCTCACTTAACGATTTTAAGGTATCGAGAACGACATTAATTGAGTCTCATGAAACTGATATGGAAAATACAATCGAGTATACTGTTGATCCTAAATATCTAGAGTTTGGTGACCATATCAGAATTACTCCGGGTGACTCGCTTCCTCGAGATTGTGTGATAACTGAGGGTTGCTCGCAGTTTGACGAGTCTTCTTTGACTGGAGAATCAACTCCGGTTGTCCGCCTGTTTGGGCAACAGATTTATTCTGGGACAGTAAACTGCGGAAATACTTCTGTGATAGGGAAAATTATTAGCTTTGAGGGTGACTCGATGATTGATCAAATCATCAACACTGTGCGCGACGGTCAGTTACGTAAAGCACCCATCGAAAGAAAAGCCGAAGAGCTAACTGGCTACTTTGTTCCTTGTATTGTTAGCTTGGCCATACTTACTTGGATAATATGGTTGTGCTTGGCTTATTCAGATAGATTGCCTGCTACGTATTTGGACAACGATATCGGAGGATGGTCCGTTTGGTCGTTGCAATTTGCGATTGCTGTTTTTGTTATTGCTTGTCCATGTGGGATAGGCCTTGCGGCTCCTACAGCCTTGTTTATTGGTTCTGGATTAGCAGCTAAGAATGGAATCTTGGCTAAAGGTGGTGGTATTGCGTTTCAAGACATGGCTCACACTAGGGTTTTTTGTTTTGATAAGACAGGAACCTTAACACATGGTATCTTGTCTGTTACTGACTATTATTTCGAGTATTGGAAAGCAAACAGCGAAGAAGAAAAGAAAGCCTTGAGTGAGATTTCTCTTCAGTGTACTAGGACAATGGAGCTTGCGTCGAAGCATCCGTTGGCAAAATGTATAATAAACTTTATTGAGGAAATCAGTCCTAGATATAATATTGAAGTTGATTCAAGTAGAGTATCTGATGTCGAAAATGTACCCGGGAAAGGACTTAAGGGGCGCTGTTTTTCTCAATCACTGACGGATGGAATTTGGAAAAGTTATCTTCCAAGTGAGCTCTTATTGGGCAATGATGCCTTGATGAGAGACCATGATGTAAGTATCAGCCCAAAAAATGAGGAACTTTTGATTAGGTGGAGACAAGAAGGAAAGTCTGTCGTCCTTTTCGCGGCAAAAAATTTTAGTTTTTTTGGTGATACTGACTTTCACTTGATTCTATTAATTGCATGCCGCGACAGGATCAGAACCGATGCAAGATGTCTAATTGGGAATCTTCAGAAAAAGGATACAGAGTGCTGGATGGTTACAGGAGATAATCGTGTAACAGCTGAAGCTATTGCTTTGGAAATGAATATTACCCCTGAACGTGTCATTAGTGATGTGCTACCAGATAAGAAAGAACAGAGTATAGCATCTATTCGTAATCGTACAGGTAAGGTAGTAGCTATGGTGGGGGATGGAGTCAATGATGCACCAGCTTTGGCTGGTGCACATGTTGGAATCGCATTATCATCTGGTGCAGATTTAGCGGTAACTTCTAGTGATTTCATTGTCCTAAATCAAAGACATCCCTTCCATACGATATCCGTTCTTTGCGATTTGTCAAACAAGGTTTTTGCAAGGGTGAAGTTTAATTTCGGATGGAGTATTGTTTTCAATGTCATTGGTATACCCATAGCGGCTGGTGTGATTTATCCGTACAACAATTCACGTTTAAGCCCGGTGTGGGCTAGCGCTGCCATGGCCCTTTCTTCAGTCAGCGTTGTATTGAGTAGTCTAGCGCTCAAATTGTACAAGCCCGATAAAATGGAGGAAGAGTATCATGAAGATGTGGCGCTGCAAATTCCCAAGGAGTCTTAGATATGATTAACCTTACACTAAGGTAGCAGCTGGACTGTCATCATTGTCGTCTATTTCATAATTCTCATTACATATATATATATAGTAGAACCAATTTTTAAGATTTAGTTACTTCGGCTCAGAAAGACGTCTTTGAATTTGACTACCATCACACTTACATTGTCTGTGGTCGAGTTTTTCATAGCCAAATTACAGAGTTCTTTGGATGCCACATGAGGATCATTGTCTGATTTTCGAAGCGATTCTGCCACAAAATTACAAGCTTCCATGTCAGTCACGACATCCCATACACCATCACATGCCAAAATCAAAAATTCATCTTCCGAGGTAATCTGAGTAGATGTAGTGAAAGGGTTTCCAACTACTAGGTCCTTCATATAAGAATCACCCAAAGATCGAGTTACTGCAAGCACTCCATTCACTCTATTCTTCATAATTAAGCCGCCGCTATCTCTTATGCGATTCATCTCGTTTATATCTGACGCTTTGTGGTCGTAAGAGAGTCTGTAAGCTTTTCCTTTACGGTAAAGCACTATTCTCAGGTCGCCCACGTTTGAGGTGTAAAGCATTCTTTTGTGCCAAGCCGAAGGCACGAAGTCGAACTCTTGGCCTCCATTGTTGGCGTTCTGCCCCTCCTCATCGCGTCTTTCTGGCTCGTCCGTCTCCCACCTTATCACCGCTACTGCGGCTGTGCAACCAGATGAGCCGTTACTCTGCTTCTGAATTAGCTCATCTGCCCTGATAAATGTATTGTTTAAATGTTCTCTCATGTCAAACTTGCTTGTGAGTAAGGCCAAACTCTCTGCTTCATGTACCGCTTTGACTTCTTCCTCTTCTTTAGTGAGTATTTCTCTTTCCAATAAGGTGTGCAAATTGTTGCCGCACCATCTAGCCGCGTCTTTGCCGGCGTGTCCATCAAAAATAGCAAAGTAGCCCCAATCAAGCCTCTCTGAGAAGTTGGCTACATATGTATGGACATCTTCCATCTTTGACCTATAAGTTGTATTTTTGTTCTCTGCTACCCCTACTTTGAAGGAAAGTCCGTGAAACGGGTCATTGAGATTCACAGTTGGGTTGTCCGAATTCTGTTGTTCTTTGGCATCTTGTCCTGTCAAATTCTTGTCATCTGGTTCACTAGCATTGACTCTTCCCGAGTCCTCTCCTCCCATACTATACTTGTCAAGTATAATATACGTGTGTCCGTTGAAATATCTTAGCTCAAAAAAAAAAAATAAAAATAAAAATAAATATATATACATATATATTCGAAAAAAAAAAAAATATATATATATATATATATAATTGATAATATTTTAATTGTGCCGATTGGAAATAATTGTAGACAGTCATCTATTCTTCAGTACTAATGACGTATCTCATGGCTAGCTCAGAAAATCTTTTTTTTTTTTTTTTCACTGACTCTCCTTTTCTGAGGCGTTGAAATAGAATTTGTAAAGTGAAGAAATTCGTAGACTGTATGTGAAAAAAGACGTCGATAAGGAAGAGCATAGCAGCAAAGTAAGATTCTTGATGGACGAGTAAAAAGTTTAATGTTTAAAGGTTCCTTTTGATCATCCTCCCCCTTCGTCGACCATATTTCATCTGGAAGAAGACTTAAAAAGTTGGAATGTCTACTTTTCTTTAAAAGATGAATTTTTTTCACAAAATTCGCAATCATTTTAATTATTATACTTGCAGTTCTATAAATACCTAATCATCATCATCACTTAATATATACTGATTTAGGATTTCATTCTCCGCAGCGGACTGACTATTATTGGCGATGGGCCACAAAATTTGAGAAGAGGACATCCTGTTTATATTTAAAATCACAATACACCCATAACAAAGAACAAGCGGTTCACCCAGGAGAGAGGCGGTTGGTTCTGCAGAAAAACTCAGCTCCTTAAGATGCCTTAATTCCATCTCTTCCGAAGAACTAAGAGAAGCAGGCTCATTCACTGTGATCTTATTAATCCATATTTGTGGATCTTGATAAATAGAGGCCCCACATACTTGGCAACGCTGGGATTTTGGTTCCATATTAGGCCCAGTCAATTTTTCTGCAGTTTTTACCACTGTTGCAGCAGTAGCAGAGTACCCATTTGCATCCAAGTGTTTAAAGTATCTTGCGGTTAGGTCTCTTATTCCCATATTCTTTGTGATTGTAGATGATTGTTCTCTCTTCAAGACGAGTTTATCTATGTCAGTGAGTTTATTGTAAGCAAGAACTTCAGCGGCAAAAACATCTCGCAAAGGAAAAAGTATGCGATACTGAGAGCCTCGAAAAACGCTGATGCGGTCATTTGTCAGTGTATGAAGCGAAGATGCTCTACCTTGTACAGTCAATGCAAGAATCTCATCGGCCATGCGAGTCATGCTGTGTCCATATAAAATAGTTTGGCAGCCTTCTGCGTCAGCGGTTCTTAATATAAGATCATCGTATACAATTTTCATTAGATCTTCAGCAGACAGCTTATCACTGCAGCTGCTTATAAGGTCTTCGACCTTATAAGAATGGTCAAGCTCTATTTCCTGTGAAAATGCGCCATAGTCACTGTGGAGCACAAGTTTTCTTATTGTCTCATTGCTGATGACGAAGGAGTCTGGGTTCAACACCTTTAGCTCAATATTTATTTCCTGAAAACGGTCTTTCACCCCCTTAACTGCGGCTTTGAGTTGAGCGTCCGAAATATGTTTATTTAGCTCTCGTATATGAAGTACAACTAGTTGGTAACCTCTTCTTCCCTGGTGTATTTCATACTGTTCCTTCAAATGTGAAGTCACAATTTCTAGCAATGCTAAAGAGGAATCCCCCAAAGATAAAGCTAAGAGCACCCTCTGAAGGTCTAAATTTTCTGCCCGTCCTCCATATTTGACTTTGTATTGGTCACTCAGCATGACTTTTCTTTGTTTTCCTCTGATAAATCTAATAAAACATCGATCACAGAATCTTTCCTTCCTTGTGATTAAACAGGCTTGGGGGTTTTTACATCGCTTGCACTCTAGGCCTTCCTTTACATCTATAAACTCTAAACCCTCTCCCATATTTGTTTCTTTGGTCTCAGACAAAGCTAGAATATAAGATATCTATTTCTTTTTTTTTTTTTTTTTTTTTTTTTTTTATAAAGATCAACTCTAGCAGGTCAAATATGCTTGCACGATAAACAGAGAATGAGTGATGCAGAAAAGGATATAGACAAAGGCAAAGGGTATCAAAAATCGGAAAGCTCAAAATGGATAGATCGGGAAGAAAATGGTCGCAATGTAAATTCGGACAAAGCAACATTGGGCAAATCTGAAGCAGACTTCACTAGAGGAGGAATTGAGGATTTGAGATTTTATCCTGACAATCCGGAACATCACCGTCATAAATACAAGTGGGTAAATAAAGAACCGTCCAAATTTTACGATCCATGCGAAGAAAGTAGACAAGCGTCGATTAATTGTGTGCTACGGAACCAAGAGGACAGGATGGTGTGTAGTGAATTTTTCGATGCGTACAAAGAGTGTAAGAAGGATTTTTTCCAGAAAAGAAGAAAGGACAGAAGTGAGGGAAGAAAAGGATGGGGCATTTGGTGAAACTTAGTCTACAAGCATAAGGAAGAAATATTTATCATTATTCATGACTTTAGTCAAACTATACTTGCTGTCAGAGTGCCACCGCCTAAAGAATTATTAGTACCGTTACTTTTCTTATAATGGCCTCTAAGTATTTCGCATTCTTTATTCTTACTTTTAACATAAGATTCCACATGTCTATCGGGTATAAAAGTGTCACTTGAAGGGGAGTCTGAACCAGAAGCATCTATCACGTGAGGAGAATTTGATGATTCTTCGTAGTCATCTGCCAAGTAATGAGTAGATCTATCAGCAGTGTGTACTCCGAGAAAACGAGACGTGTTTTTAATCTCAATTGTACCCTCCTTTCTGTTCAATGAGCAAAGAAGTATTATCTTGGGATTACACATAGAGGCGGCATGCCTAATTTGCTCGAACTCATTAAGATACCTCTCTTTCTTTTCTTTAGGTAAGAGATTAAGTTTATAAAGAATGCACTTTTCCAAATATTCTTCAGTGTCAATTAGAAGAGTGAAAAATATGTAATTTGTCTGTGTGTGAAGTAGACAGGTGCTTTGACAGGTAAAAAACTCACTTAATTTTCTGACTAACTTACTTTCCCATTTTTCGTGAAGAAAACAGGACTTTTCATGGAGAATCGAGGTTTCTAAATTTTTCTTTTGTCTTTCTAGTAAGGAAAACTCAAGATTTCCTCTTCTCAGAAAATCCAAATGCTTACTCAATTGAAAAATGTTACAACACATACCATCGGCAAACTCAAGGACTTCTTTTTGTTCTCCATCGGTAAGGCACTGAAATGTCTTCATACGTAACTTTCTTCTAAGCAGCTTAAGATGTGTCTTGAAAAAGTACTCTTCAAATCTATTGAAAGGTTGAATTTTCATCCACTCTAAAAGCTGATATCTCACTCTCGCAGACTTTGCTCGAGCCAAATGAAAGTTCCTAGAACGTACATTATTGAAAACCTTGGCATTTGACAAAAATCTTAAGTCATTATGCTTGAAGTCTACTATTCGTCCACTAAAAGGAACCGTAAATGGTCTGACAGGCCTTCTGAATTCTCCCATTTCTTGAATTTCCAGATCGAGCTTCCTTAAAAGTTTTATTTGTAAGTTAGTTTCCTTTCTCCCGTCCTTTATAGTGCCCAAAAAAAAATCCTGATAACAGTTGTGTGAATCTAAAAACTGACTAACCAGAGTCATAGGTTCTTGTTTGGAGGTCTTTGGTGCTATTGAAAATCCTCCCTCCAAGATCGCATTCTTGTAGTCAACAAGAGAAAAAATTAGGTCCATCGGCAACCCGTTGGTGTCTTCTGGTTTTAATGAGCTTCCCAAAGAAAAACTTGCCCCGGGTCTTAAGAATGAACTGTAAGGGATATCCATAATACTATATTTTCGTTCGTAGGTCAAATTATTGATGTCAAAGTTAGAGGGAGAAATTGACGTGCAATCTTCCTCGCTACCAAGAGCAGATAATCTTTGTCTCTTGTTTTTTTTTGACGTTGTATTAGAAAGTTTTCTCTTATGGGGACAGCGACTTAGGGGTTTTTCCGGTCGCTCTTC
>JAJLZR010000051.1:0-126297 GCA_030572315.1 [Candida] glucosophila | reverse complement strand
TAGATTTCCCGAGACATTTTTTATTAGCAGCCACAACGCGGTGTATACTAATTGGAAATTCTGCTCGCCACCTAGGTGTAAAAATAAAGAGGCGGTCTGCCTGTGCGTGACATTTAGTCAGACTTTCATTGGCAGAAACTCTGTAAGCGAGGAGACCAAAAACAGTTTATCTTCGCATAGCGTTACCTACGGAAGCCTAGTAGAGGTATGGAGTCTTGTGGGTAAGGTCTCTACTAGTACACTTTTCTCGCCCCCTTTTTTTTTTTCTCTTATCGTTGTTACCCATTTTTAGTAGAGTCAGGGGGTACTAGTGAGCGGAGGTGTCAGTCATAATTTACGTAAGGATACACTGATGGCGAAACACTGGACATTAGTGAGCGAATGCGAAATTATTTACTTGAAATAGAAACACCGCCGACTGGTAGTGTCAAAGTGTTAGAGACATGGTTCGATCTACTACCTACATAAGTAGTCATTCATCGGATTGAGTCGGTAGCATGAGGAAAAAATCGGATTATAAGCGGCAATTAGAATTACATTCCCTTTACGGAAATCATATCAGTAAGAAATCGTTAAGCCCAAGCTAAGAAAACCGCTCGGGTCATTTCTAATGCTAGTGCGAAAAAAAATTATTGGCTCGCCTACATATATGTTGCTATTGTTATTGATTTAGTAAGCTCGTCAGCAAGAGAAACTCCACCTAATCTTGCGCAGAAATGACATGGGGTACATAGGGCGATTACAAGCTAGAGGAAATCGGAACAAAAAAATGCGTTTTTTTTTTACTTGCCATGCCTGCGTCTAACAAATATCTCGTCATAATATAAGTAGATGACGTTGGCAGGCATTAAATAAAATAAATACAATTCATAAGTGATCTGTACGGATAAAACACTAAACCAATAAACAAGAAGTTCACTAGTTAGAGATGATTGTTGGAAACAAGTGCTTAGTAAGAAACAGTGGCTTGTGCTGCGCACGACTATTAGGACATAGTAGGCTTCTCTCCACTAAAGGACCAGTGCAGCAGCAGCAGCAGCAGCAGCAGCAGCAACGGGAGCCAAAGAAGTCGAAATTGGATTTATCCACTAGCTTGCTTCCTAATGAGGATAGAGGGAATAATAAAGAGCGTTTTGTGACTCATCCACTTTTTCCCCATCCAGTTTTTACTGATGAGGAATGCAGAAAAGTGCATTTTGAGCATAGAGAGCCAGTAACAAAAGGGGATCGCTTTGTATTCGGCTTGATACTGTTTATGAGAAAAAGCTTTGACTTTCTTACAGGTTACAAGAAGCCAGTGACACCGGAACAAGTAGAGACGGGTTTCAAGGGCACCCGTTACGAAATGACTGAGTCAAAGTGGTTGACACGGATAATATTTCTTGAAAGTATTGCAGGTGTACCTGGAATGAGTGCTGCATTTATTAGGCACTTGCATTCTCTCCGCTTGTTGAAAAGGGATAAAGCATGGATAGAGTCACTTTTAGACGAGGCATATAATGAAAGGATGCATTTATTGACTTTTATTAGAATCGGAAAGCCTTCTTGGTTTACCAGGTTAATTATTTACATTGGTCAAGGTGTATTCTGCAATCTCTTCTTTTTATCCTATTTAATCAAACCAAAATACTGCCACAGGTTTGTGGGCTATTTGGAGGAAGAAGCAGTTAGTACCTATAGTCATTTGTTGGAAGAAATAGAGAAGGGTAAGCTTCCAAAATTCGAACATGTTGAGCTTCCGGATATTAGTTGGTACTACTGGACAGAACTTTCGGAAAAGTCGTCTTTCTATGATTTAGTTCAGAGAGTCAGGGCAGACGAAGCCAAACACAGAGAGCTTAATCACACTTTAGCAAATTTGAACCAAATGAATGATCGAAACCCATTTGCAATGGCAGTACCTGTGGATAAACCACAACCCAGTCATGATATGAAAAATCATAAGGCTGAGGGCTGGAAGCGCGATGATTTAATTTTATAAGACAAATAATGTCTATATCTTTATAGCTTTTTGTAAATAGTTTACGTTGGGTATGCTATATTTGCACTCTAAAAAGGAATCAATGTTTGCTCTCAAAATGCTATTCATTTCGATACTTCAATGCCCCGCGTTGAAGAAAAGTGTGGCACTTAAACACACGATCATTACAACTAGACCCCATATTGCCAATGCGAGACCACCATATTTGCAAAACTTTTCTACGCGATTCAACCGCATTGCATTGTTAATTGGATGTATTAAAAAGTATCCAAACAAACCCGGAAGAATGAATGAGATCGACGTCGACCCAGTAGAACCGACAAAAGCGAGCACATGCTCCAAAGAACTCACGGAAATTGCCAAAAGATATGAAAATATCAAAATACAAGTCGTAATAACGTAGAAACCTCTAGGAGTAAGTTTAACTGTGATAGGATAATGACCAGCAAAGTCCTCAGCCCCTTCTAAGGGAGTGGTTGAGATTAAAGAGGCGTCCGACACGTCTCGCCCCGATTCCCCGTCCGAAGACACTTCCGCATAACCATGATTAGCCGTTGAATTAACTCTAATCTTTCGTAAGTAGTGAATTACATGATTAATTGACCCCCTGCAAGGATGACACTGTAATGGAAACAGGAAGGCAACCATAATAACAATACAAAGTCGACCTATTAAAGACAGAACAGAATCTTTAGGATACAATGTAATAATATTACCTGTCACTCGGTCACCAAAATTTAAGTACCCGATGATGCCAACAATTAAATACGAAGCACAAGCAATGGATATTGCATTCCTTACAATTATGTTAGACTGTCTAGTTTGAGAGCCCTCGCTTTCCTTGCTCTTAAGTTCATTTATGATAGCAAACATATTTTGGTGGCAGGTATAGGCAAAAACAAATATAGGTAAAGACTGTAATGTCGACTTCCAGGAAATGGGTCCACCATAAACGATCTCTACATCATCCACGGGCACATCCTTTGCTAAAAAATGCCCTACCACTAGACATATAAGGTAACCAACAGAAAAAAGTGCAACCACAGAAGTGTATTTTAAGGAATCCATTCGCTTAAAATAAGAGAAAGGAATAACAATTGCCAACATGAACACAGTGATCCACAAATTTCGAGCCATTAAAATACTCTCCTGTTTCACCCGAACGCTTTCCATTATTTTTGGCATCAAGTCTCCTATCACGACTAAGTAACTCACTCCAACACCAAAGCACTTAATCGCTATTGCGCAGTCAAATACTATAGAGAGCTGGGGGTAAGTTAACTGCGACAAACTAAAATACGAAACGCTACCTTGTTGTCCAGTGTACTTGGCAACCTTGTTCTGCAAATACAACCCAAAGGATGACGTTAGTGAAGACCATATAATCAAAAGACTTCCAAAAATAAGGCCGTTTTGCCTTAGCCCAAAAGGCATAGCAAGAATCCCGGCGCCAACTACTGTATTTAACAAATTAATCGTCCCTGAGGCAATGGTAGTTTCCGTCATACTTATCTCGTACAGCTATGGTAACAAGCTCCCGCCCCACCACAAATGTTTTTATCTTCTAACCGCTATCAACAATTTTCCAAGTTGTCTCTTGGCTACAAGAAGAACGGTCGTGTATCAAACATCAGTTTTAATACTCGACGGAAGGAGCACATAGCAGTGAAGCTGATGAAGGTGACGAAGCCTAAGTTCCAAGTGGTGAGTTCATATGCCATAACAAACTACAGCTAAGAGGCTATAAGAACTTTGTAGAGTCATACAAATAAAACAAATATTTAAACATAATTTGACAGTAGTAAATAGGAATACAGGACTAGAAATGTCTTAAAAAACTAACCAGCCAAGTAAGAAAGAAACGAGTGCTAAAATAGCAGCTGCAGGTAATGAAATAGAAACAGCAGACTCATCGGAACTAGGTTTAGTGGAGGCTGAAGGACCGGGGTACAGGGTTTCTTTACTTTCATTCGAGTCAAATTTGTTGTTCAAACTGCTAATTCTTGCTGCAGAATCATCAACCTTATAAGGCGAGCTATCTGTGTCTTTTTCAGAAAACGTAGATGCATTGGCATCCCTGCTTTGGCCCCTCGACTTTCCATGCGAATGTCCCTGTTTATACGCCTGGTCAATAATGGCACTTCCAGGGGTTTCAGGAACAGGTGCTCGGCTTGGTCCTCCAAAAGCAGATGGGGTGCTAGCACCAGTAATGCCGGCAGCGCCAGCAGCACCGGCAGTAGCTCCAGCAGCTCCAACTGCTGTCCCATCGGAGCTTGCTGGCGCTCCACTTCCGTTATTTCCCTTCACGTGTGCGGCATTGGCATCTTGAGTCGATTGCTCATCAGTCACTACATAATTAACCCTCAACTTCTTCTGTACCATGTCCTTTTTGAACTTACTCTCCAAGGTAGGCCAGTGGTCGCTAACCTTGGTGGAATCGCTCAAATCTGGACTGGGCAAAGACACAATCAAGAACTTGTCCTTACACTTGTAGTCCTTAGGCAATGGCTGCGAGAATTCTTGCAAAATGATGGAAACGTCAATTGTTTGTCCTGGTTGAATAATACTCGCGTTAGGTCTCACGCAATAGAGCCTAGGCGCCGTAGTCTTGACTTTGAAAGCCAAAGGCAAGTCTGTGCTATTCTTCAAATTCAAATACGTCGACGTAGGTTTTAAGAAGTTGCCTGTTGCCTGTTAGTCCTTAGTTCTTGTTTTTCTCATTTTGGAGTGCTTTTCGCCTTTGTAGTCTAAATACCCCTCTGACTAATAAAGAAAAAAAAGCTATCTCCTTCATATTTTTGCCTCCATCGGCATATACTTACCTTTAAACTCCAATACTTCTGGCGAAATCTCCATTTTTGTTTCAATTCGTACAAACGTTCAACTAAAACGAAACTCTCTAATATAAACAGTTGCTTGGATTTACGTCGATCGGCTACATATTCATGCTCACATTCTTTGCTATTTTTAGTCAAGACACGACATCAGTTTCTTCGTTCTCCCCTCTGCTTTTCTGCGAAAGGCTTAGAGGCACATGAAAAAGAAAACTGCTTTGGATGTCAAGAACATTAGAGTAGGACATAGACCAGTCTGAACATCGAGATGAATATACAGCGTATGTGGTATCTACTGGTTTTACAATTGACAGGTGGACGAATAGTTCTGTATGCGCCAATACGTATAGAGCAGCGAAAGTAGCGAAAGAGGAAAGGCGTTTTTTTCTAATTTTTTTTTTTTTTTTTTTTTTTTTTTTTTGTGCTTTCTCTCTCATTTTTCACCATTCTCGTACCTGAATCTCAGTAATCGTCACCATACGAAACTATCTCTTTCCTGTGAGGGTGGAGAAGGATGGTATGTTCGAATTGACTAGTGTAGGAACCCTTCTCATCGACCAAAGGAGGGTAGTCTTGGACAATGCCAGCACGGACGAGCTGGTTCAAGGCCAAAAGATACTTTTCTTGACCAAGCCTGTCCAAATATCTTCTGCACCAAGGCAAAGTACCAAAGTTGTCATCAATAACATTGAGAAGATTTTTCGCGCTACCACCAGGTACAGGAAAACCATCAGTACCTTTGTTTTTGGCATAGTGGGAACATTCACCAAAAGGTAACACAAAACCATTACCGGTAGTCCCGAAAGTCTCAATTGCAAAAGTCTCTCCCTCTTCCATTTTAGTCATATCGCCGTTAGGCACAATGGGAACGGATTTTCCGGAGTGTATCTCAAAGTCACCAATGTTGTGGCCATTCAAGTTGCGAATACACTTAATAGGGTAGGACTTCCCATTGATTTCCAATTCGTGAGATTCCATGACTTCTTGAACTTCAGCGCCAATGTCGTTGAGTCTCACATCTATACCAGCAGCAGTGACTCCGGCATTTGTTGCTTCTTTGACAGCATTAAGCAAGCTGTCGTATTTAGGATCGAAGGTCATTGTAAAAGCAGAGTCGACAATATGACCATTGACGTGAACACCGATATCAACTTTCATAACGTCTTCGTAGTTTAGCACAACTTTATCACCAGCATTAGGCGTGTAATGAGCAGCGACGTGGTTAAGCGAAAGACCAGTGGGGAAACCAATTCCTGCTTTTTTTGTATGGTCGGCAGCATAGGCCCTAATGCTATCTTCTATGAGATTTGCTACATCAGTCATACCCATTCCTGGTTTTATATTATTTCTAGCTTTTTGGCGGACCCTACGATGTATCTCTGCTCCCTTTCGGAAATCCTGCCAATGATTATTCTGTTGTCTATCTAAGTACCTTTTCTCTTCCGAAGTAGTTCTATAGCTATTCTCCTCTAAGGGATAATCCTGCCATTTTCCTTCGGGGAAGACACCATCTGGGTAAGAACTGTCAATACTAGCAAGCTTGCCTTTCTTCTTCTTACCCTTCTTCTTCTTCTTCTTTTTTTTCAGTTGTTCATCTCCTTGCGGTTGATCTCCTTCATCATTATCTTCCTCTTCATCATGCTGCTCTGGATCGGACTCATTATGCTCCTTCTTTTCAGTCTTCTCAGCATTCTTCGCTCCATCAGACTCCTCTATGCTCAAGTCCTTGACCTTGTCAGCAACATTATGTGCCGGTACCGACTTCTCGGCCATATTCCAACTTCGTAGTTCTTGGCTATTCTTAGAAAGCTTCATTATGAAAAAAATTTTGACATGACCAAACAATCAGGTGACATATCATGTGAGTTAGCTTCTGCCAGATCGCCAGCAAAATAGTGGAGCTACAGTAACAGTAACGGAGAGGCACCCTTTGCGGTACTCATGAAGGCCTATCACACTGTAAGTATCTAAAAAGTAGAATACGAGCCTAAAAAAAAAAATGATTCATGTATTAACTTCATGGGAACAAACCAGCCCATTAATGTAGTTATCTCCATTATTAAAAATGTCTTTATTCCACTGTTCTTCTACAGCATCAAGATGCGGTCCTTGGCTTAACTTAGCGTAGTTTTTAATTCAATCCCACTCTTTGGTGGAGTTTTCTTGAGCGGCTCCTGTACTTCCAAAGAAGCCAAGCTTATCAAAATTTATCATGCGACCATCCACTTTTTGTTTATTCGATGAGACACCTGCATTAAAGTCTGGTGTCTTTAAAAAACCTTTGGAACCAGCTGTGTTGGTTAATCCATTTCCGGCACCATTATTGCCCGGAGAAGGCGTGAAAAAGTCTACATAGTCATTCAAATTGAAACCAGCAGGCGTGAGTGTCAAACCAGATGAAGGTAAACCACCACCGGGAGAGATCATTGAGTTAAAGAAATGACTTGAAGGAGTTAATCTGCTTCGAGGGGTTCGCGAGCTGCTATTAATATATCTCTTTGGTGTTAAAGGGATTGCAGGAACAGCAAAATTTGGATCCGAGGACTGACCCGACGAAGCCGTGGTTGGTCGACTCTTTAGATTAACGGAACTGCCAGATGAGGGTGCATTATGCCTCTCCGAGGTCCACTTTGGCGTCCCTGAACGCGGTTTTGAAGGCGAAGGTGATGTTGCTAAGTACATTAAGAGATCCGCACCCTCTTCGTCGTTATATCCATTTGTAGTTGGACGAGACTGCGTAGGCGTTTTGAGCAAAATATTTGGAGTTCCTCCAAACATTTGTTTCCTGGATAATACCGGGGTTCTTTGCTGTTTTGCGCTGCTCATTGGAGGCGACAGCTTGAGTGCCTGATTATGATCTTTTCCTGGGGGTGTCAGCGGCGGCTCAACATGTTCCAATATCATGCGTGGTTGTTCCTCCCTCTGTTTTTTCACATCTTCCCGCGTTCTCCTATTAGATGGAGAGTCTCCTGGACTATCCTCCTCTGGACCATTTTTGAAAGGCGAAGATGACAAATAAGACACTGCAAGTGTTTTTCTTTGTGTTGGAGAGCGTCTCCGTGGCGAATAAGGTATACTGTTTGGTGAAAGTGTGTCACTAGCTGCAATAGGGGATGAGCTACTCAAACTGCTTTTTAGGGGACTGGAAAAAGTCCCTCCCATACGGTTCCTCATATTTACTGGTGACAAGGTCTTTTTAGCTGTAGCTGATGCTTTGGAAAGTTTCTTTTTTAATTGTTTGGCTATCTGTTCCAATTCTTCCTTTTTAAGCGGCGTTTTAGGTTTCTCATTCATATCCATCTCCATTTTGGCTGCCTCTCCTATCTCTACTGTTGCTTCGTTCATTTTACCTGTTTCAACCTCATTCTCCATACGCCTCATACTATTACTTTCTTTCAATGTGTTCCTCTCCATCAATGTTTGAGAGTAACTAGTTTTCTCTATCAGAGATTGACTTTCCCTCAAAAAGACTTGCTACTCCTGATGATGCTATACGCGTGTAAAGCAGCAATTTTTTACCTTTTTTTCAATTCCTAAATAGGAAAAATTATTAAAATTCCCTACGTCGGCTCGAAAAAAGTTACGACATTGATTTAGGTCAATGTCGTTACCTTATCGCGGCCTCAAAAGACGCTCCTCTACACCCCTTCCACTTGGGGACAATCTTCAGTATAACGAAAACGAATAAAACAAAGCAGATATTTTAAACCCATTCTTGATATACCCAATTCTAGCATTACTCTCTAATGATCATTATTAGTGAATTCTTTGTTAAATGCCACTGAGAGCATAGTTTACAAATTCGCCTAGGTTGCCAAGCATTAGGGCTTGTGGTCAACAGGGAGATAAGCATGCTACAAGGATTTCCTTTCTTGCATACGCATATAGAGATATATAGTGGTGAACAAATGGCTCAAAGTAATTGAAGGTGTGATTAGATGACGGTCCTTTGCATTCGTTTAATTGGTGCATGTTTCTCTACAGTGGCGGAGTTGGATGTGCGCTGCATATATTCCCTTTCAAGCATCATCTTGTCCACACAAAAACAGTATATAGGTAACATAGGTAACATAGATAATGCGTTTAAATAGTGAATATAAATTATTTTCAGTAGATAATGACGGAAGAAATGAATTCCACGGGACCTGAAGAGGACGCAAGTTTTGTCCGTAAGGGTGAACCTCATGTTGTCCCTGAAATGGTAATGAAAAATTTTGCGAAGACATACCCGATCGCTCCCCAATCGGGATATAGATCATTCATCTCAGGATTAGGGGGTTTTTTTGGTACTCTTGGAGCATATGGCTTTTGCTGCTTTCCTAATCCATATCGCGAAGTTCAACAGGGCGAAGTAGGACTTATCCAGACTTTTGGTGCATTGTCAAAAACTGTAGAGCCGGGCTTGGCATATGTGAATATATGGTCTGAATCTCTTACTAAAGTCAACGTGCGTGTGACCATTCTGGATATACCAGAACAGCAGTGCTTAACGCGTGATAACATAAGTGTTATTATCACCTCTGTTGTTTACTACAACATCATTGACCCTCAGAAGGCGATTTTCTCTATTTCGAACATCCAGTCGGCAATAATTGAGAGAACCCAAACCACCTTGAGAGACGTAATAGGAAGCCGGACCTTACAAGAAGTGGTGGAAAAACGGGATGAGATCGCGGATTCCATCGAACATATTATTTCGAAAACCGCCTTTGACTGGGGTGTTAATATTGAATCTATTCTTATCAAAGACTTGCAGTTGCCTCAAAAGGTAAAAGATTCCTTGTCAATGGCAGCCGAATCTAAGAGAATTGGTGAAAGCAAAATTATTAACGCTCGCGCGGAGGTAGAAAGCGCCAAATTAATGCGAAAAGCTGCAGACATTTTGGCCTCCAAACCTGCAATGCAGATCCGATACCTTGATGCGATGCAGGCGATGGCGAAGTCTTCTGCATCTAAGGTCATCTTTATGCCTTCTGCGCAAGAAATTGATAATATGGCTTCTGTGAAAGAAGGCAATGGTCTGACTAATGCCCCCACTGAGCTCCCAGAGGCAGTATCAGAGCATCACACTGGTCTGCGCCAGGCTATTTTAGATAATGTGTCTCTACAGGAGGCTATGAGGACATGAAAGGATTAGCCTTATATTGATTAATCTGTTATTTTCGTACTCCTGTTGAGTGGCGGGGGGGCGTGATTTCTGTTATCCAGAATTTGCAGCCGTCTTTTCCAATATCTATTTTTGTACTCTTCTATATCATTCGATGTCACGTTTGTCTTAATAATGTGTTTAATTGTATTTATGAGTCTTGTATAGTCTTCGTCCATAGTTGTTGTATGTTCTTCACAATCTAACGTTTGACCTGATTGTCTTTTGGTCGCTGATGAATACGATGGGAGAGGTGTAGTTTTAATTTCGTCAATTCCCGGTGCTGCTGTTAATTCGGAGCCGGAATTATGGTTGTCCTCGGAAAGCCGTTTTGCTGGCCTAACCCCCCTGGCTCCCCGCTCTCGCGCTTGAAGCATAGCACTATAAAAACCGAGTCATCCTTCTCCTGGTCGTCTTGCTCTTCTTCTTGAAGCTTTAAACGATCAATATGCTGCTTGTGTTTCTTATAATTGTCTGACTCGAATACAGTAGCACTACCGTATTCGTTGACGAGCTTGTTGGCAGCCTCTTGTCTAGAGACTTCTCTTACTTGAGCTCTTTCCTTCCTGGATCGACGTAAACTTTCTATATAGCTCAGACCAGAGTTGTCTCCGTGACTCCTTTTTATCTGTTGGGCACCATCAGAAGAGTCATCTTCAGATTCCAGCTCCTCGAAGTCGTTGGCAGCAGTCATTAGCTTCCTTTTAATACGAGAGGCTTTCTCCAGAACGGCCTCCTGGAAAGAACTGCCATCATTATCACCGTCATCATCATCTTCACCAGAAAAAAAAGCATTCAGGCGATTTCTCTTAGAAGCACTACCCTTATTCTCTGATTCTGCTTCGTCTACAAGTCTTCTCTTGAGGTTAAGGTTCATAGCAGCGGTGTGAAAGATTCTATGTTAGAATGCGTGCACATAATTTAAGTTTCGCTAGCTCACAATAATAACCGGTTTTAATATCGAACAAATTTAGTCAACGAGGTCGAAAATACTGTGGTATCGTGGATAACAGTAGGGATGTCGGGGTTCGATTGGCTTAATATCCCGATTAGTAGTAGTGGAGCTAGTTCACCTGCGCCTCCAGTTACGTTTGGTGGTGGTAATCAACAAACAGATCAGGGTGGGTTAGCAAGTAGACCACACTACGTCACAAAGAATCGCGGAAGAGGATTGGAGAGAACTCAACCTTTCGAAGAAGAGGATGATGATACTAGCATTCCTTTGTCCCTCAAAGAGAGCGAACTCACCCTAGAAGAATTCAAGACATACATGAGATGGTACAACGATATACTAGCACGTCTCAATACCCGAACAGTGTCACTCTCGGATGTTTTTGCATTTTTAGCAAACTTTAGGTTGCCACAATGGACTAAAGAGAGGATATCTGGTATTTTTGCGATGATAAGGTCGTCCATTAATATTGGAGAATTCTTCGCTCTTCTCAGACTTATATCACATGCAACATGCGGAAGGAAACCTAGTAGGCGACTTTTGAAAGTACAGGCGCCTGTGCCACTGCCACCGTCTATTTTGAATAAGAAAAGACCAAATGATGAGGAAATGGAGGACTCGCAGGCGGCCTCTGACAATCATGGAGGAAATACCAAGTCCACAGATGGTCAGAAATCTAACAATCAGTTAGATATAGATAGTTTTACTCAGTTTATGCTTACAGGTGAGCGTCCTGATGATGGAGGACGTAAGTTTAAAAAGTCCAGGAAGACAAAATCAGTTAAGTTCTCCGACCAAATTGTAACAGATATACATGACACTGAACCAATGGCCTTTCAGTCCCCTCAGCCCGAGGAAATTGATTACAACTTACCTATGAATCAATTGTTGGATAAATTGAAACAACTGAATCACACTGACGAAGAAGAACGCAGGATTTTGGAGGATATGGAGCCACAAATAAATCATTTCCAGAACTTGAATTCAGTTGATGCTGTTTCAATTGATGGTGTACCGGAAAAAATTGATCCTGTTAATCTGCACTCCCAATTCTTACACCCTGATGCAGCTGGTCATAATCAACCTTTGGGACATCATAGCCCCTCTCCACAGCGCATTTCTAGCCCTCAGAACCTAGCGGAACAGTCTGCTGTCCCCAATCAGCAATATTCACCATATAATCTTTCACCTCAGCCTTCGGGACAGCCAAAGGCACCAGATTTATCTGATCCTCTGCGAATGTTAGATTTATTTAACCCCACACCACTGGATAGGCAGCACTTGATGCCAATGCCTCCTAATCATACTGGTCCACCAAAAGTGCTTTCAGATAACAATCCACCGGGTCAGAATAGTATGGATGACCAACAGTTGAGACCTTTGAAACCTAACATAACGGGACCTATTGACATGTCACGGAAGATGGGGGCATCTCCGGACCCTCAAAATGTACCAAGGGTATCCTTACAATTTTTATCTGAACAACTCACTGGAAATACTATGTCAAATACTATACAAAATTCCGGTGCTTCTGGAACGGGTTCCCTGGGATACGATATGCCTGTGATCAATAATAACTTGACTGCTCCTCCCCCTGTTCCTATGAGAAGAAACAGATCAGTTTCTTCCCCAATTTATAGTGGGAATAATTTGCATGAAAGTAATGTCCCAAGTAATTTGCATGCCTCGTTAGGTTCATCGCTCGGTGGAATGCAGTCAGGCTCTGAGAGGGTATTACCACCACCACCGCCGCCGCCATCGCGGAAAACTGTTCTGAATCCGCCGCCATTACCTCCTAAAACTCCTATGAATGGTCAATCTGCGACGTTTCGTCCAGAATTACCACCTAGAGAGAATAGCAATACAAGAATATTAGATGACTTGAAGGCCCTTCAAGAGGAAGTTGATAAAATTAGAGACATGACAGGCGGCTTCTAAAGCGTAACTATAGTGTGACGATTTATTATCTTTTTATAGAGTTAATACAAGTTTATAGTGCATTTCTTAAATTTTGGAGACTTTGCATGAGATCCTTTGGTAAATATTGCGATTGTTCAGGTTTATATTGCTTTTAGATAATGGAGTGGGAGTCCTTAGCATATTTCAAATTGATGGATACATGTATATATTTAACAAATAAAATTATACATTACCTTCAAGCAAGGCTTCACTACTCAGTAGCAAATATAACTCATATACTTATGCAACCAGATGTGCAATGTGAAGATTAATTCTCTCGTCTAGTTATACTTACTTAATCTAGCTTAACAATTGATCTACTCACTAAGTCACACTTAGTTCCGTTAGCTACTTAATCCTCAATTTGTAAGCAACTTATATAGATACTTCTTATAACTCTAGATACTCGAGTGTCTCAATGCTTGGTGCTTGGTGTTCTCACAACTACTGGAGCATAGCTCTCTTTACATAGATTCCCTATGCGTCGTCTCGCTGGCTCTCAGCCCTAGTTCGGATTATGCAGCCTGAACTAGTTTCTAAGAGATGAGTATATAAACACCCGATGACAAAAAAACCCTAAAATTGACAACTTGTCCGAGCGGTTAAGGAGAAAGACTTGAAATCTTTTGGGCTTTGCCCGCGCAGGTTCGAATCCTGCAGTTGTCGTTAGGAATTTTTTTTCTAATTCTTAAGGTTGAGAATCGCACTAGTGCTATTCATGATAAATTTACTTCGACGTGGGCGCAAGGGAAATTCTTTTTTTGTTTTCTTTTCTAAATTGTTCATTAAAAAAATTAAAGTTCGATTAATTAGTATTAACTCTAAAGATTATGTATTTAGGATCCTTTTTTCGTTTCCATATCTCTATACCAAACCACTCAATGTGAGCTTTTCCAAAAAAGGGGAAAGATCATCTCTTCTTATCTCGATAATGGAGCTATCAAAGCTATCAATTCGAACTTTAGCTCCAGATGAACTTGCAGTATGTTGGAAGGCAACACTGAAGGTATTAAGTCTTGCCGTTGCCGACTTCTGATTCAGCTGTGTTAACTTTGCTCGAGTTGTATTGTCAATTCCTCTCGGATATTTAGGCGCTAGAGTAATCACCAAGAAAGTGTCACTAGGAACATCCAAGCTTGCAACCACAAGCGGCTTGAGGGAGAGACTTTTTTCGGTGTTCATAAATTCTAGCTCTGTTATATTTTCTAGAAGCCAAGTCCCTAACTTCGCTAAAATCAATGGATTGCATAATGTGGACAAGTCAGGAACAGTTCCTTCATTTAAGATACACAAACGGTACAACCTTAAATTCTTGACTAGTCTCCTTTCCAACAAAGACATCCCTGTCCTGAATATTACTTGTTGAATTTCTTTGGCTTGTTGCAATCCTCTAATTAATGCTTCGAAGCCTGTAGTGTGCTTTCGGTAATTGACGGTTCCATCCGTTACATATTTTGAAGACTTTGTATTCATACTGAGAGCATCCCAAGAGGACCAGAAATTTTCGACCCAGTTTTTTTCCCTATTCCGTATACTAGCATTGACAGAGTCTTCATTATTTTCTTCGCTGCCTTGGTTGGAAGCACCTATGCTTTCGCCCTGTAACGAGTCGTATTCCAACAAAGCCGTCAAAGACTCCACACACTCAATTGCCGATAGCTGGCCACTGAATCCAAAAGTTCGTACAAAACCTTCTCGAACAATGTCCTCCAAACCATACATAGGCAAATACCTACTGAATATAGTAGGTAGTTGTTTCTTGATGCCTATATCCATGTACAACCATTTCTGCTGCGCAACGTCTAAAGAAACCCCCATTTTAGCAAAAAGCTTATGCAACTTTTTCTTACCAGTTTGTGTCCATAGGTTGAGTTTAGAATTGACATGACTAGAATAAAAAAAAGCATCATAGAGTGTCCAATGTCGGAGAAGGAATAAATGATAGTCTTTTTCTATGTTGAGCGTTGTAGAATCCGCTGTTTTTTCATTGATATCAGTACCACCATTAGCAGTTGGATTTAGACGGTACACTTCATCTTTATATAATGGTTGGTACCTGTCGTATACTTCTGGGAACTGACTGTCTAAGGAAGAAGTTCCTATTATGGCCAACCACAAGTTGTTTATGTTTGTTTCTCCAATGCTAGATAGAAGTGCATACACGGTGGCAGTGTTGGAGGTCATGACCGTGGTACCTTGGTTATAGTAATTCTCAATTATATTTTCGCTTCTTAGTACCTCTTTCTTCCTTCTTTTTCTCATACGAGCCAACTGCCTCTCCTGTCGACTTCGTTTTCGAGACACAGAATCTTCACTGTCTCCCTCGTCGCTTTCCTCGTTGCTTACTTCATCCTCGTCGGTCGTATCCTCTGAAAAATCACTTTCTTCCTCCGAATCACCGCTCAGTTGGCTTAGTGTCTCGTAAGCTTTCTTTTCTTCTTCTAAATTACTATCTATAAATCCGTCATCGAATGAGATAATAGCTGATGACCCAAAAATATTATCCAAGTTCCACGGCCTATGCCCGTCAATAATAAATATTCGTCTCTGCATTTTTGCTAATAGCTGTAGCGCGTCCCTGCTCTTGTCTACCGCGTCCCCATTACTTTCATCAGGAAGATATTCTTCTTCGTTTATTTCAAAGAAACTTTCCAAGTCTAGCATACCTCCACATCCCACAAGTATCACATTGCTAACATCATGGTCGAGTTTCATATAATGCTTCTGCAAATCCGTATAGCCCACTACTGGTATCAATTGATATTGTATGAGCTCTTTTTTAAATATAGTGCTTAGTATCTTCGCTGCACATAATGAATCAATGCTTAAGCAAGACACATAGATCATAAGCTTGCATGTTGAATGTGATAAAGACGTCCGTTTTATTTCTTCGTACACCCGCAAGTACTGAGTTGGCAATATATACATCCCACTTCAACTCATAAAACTTATCGTAAAACTTGCCCTGTTTCTTGTACAGTTATCATTACATACGCGTAAGGTGCTTCGATCGTCTGTCACGTGATCCGATTTTTCTCTACTTGCTAAACTAAATCTACAAAAAATTATTCAAAAACTTGGGGAGTCACTGGCCAATTGGACAGGCTCTAAGGTAGTTTGCCTTATTCTTCAATATCCTGACCGACTTGAAAAAGATTTCTTCTGGCGACATGGCTCCTGTAGATTCGACATTGAATATGAAATGAGATCTCTTTCGTCCTAACTTTACTTTTCCCTTAAACTCATCGTGCCTTAAAACTTCTCTAGATACAGTGTCTTTTCTGGGGTCCAAGACATAGGCCTCATCCTTATCATTTATTCCGATGACACCGGAGGGAAAACATTTCTGAAATCTTCTAGCAGCATCACCTTTTATAGTTTCAAGAATGTCTATAGTTGGCATCAACCTGTAGGATGCGGTCGCAACGGGCGAAAACTTTGCATGGTCACAGCCGACACCCAAAATGCAATGAGCCCTAAGGGAAATTTCCTGGTTGGGTCTCAATTTTGCTATCAAGATATCAGGGTCAGCAGGACGAACAGGATTGTCTTTAAAAATATCCAATTGACGACCCTGAGGCTCAAACTTGAGGTCTTTCGCATAAATATGTGAGTTCCGATACAATTCCTGTGGATTGGTGCTATTCAGCGGTGCATGAGGATCGCGGGAGCACAAAACATCGAGAGATAATACAATTGTGTTTTCGTCAGTAAAGCGTTCCTTTTCGTCATAACTCGGGTCGACCCAAGTAAGTGTATCCGGATCCACTTTTAAAGGAATTAATCCAATGCGATGAGCCAAAACCTCATCCTGAATGACTGAGGTATTGTTGAAAATATAGACCATTTCTGCTGCTACGGAAGGTACTTCTGCTATCATTATCCTTCGGAAAGCATTTGCAATAGCCGTGTCTATGTTGATGAGGTCGAAGTTGGCTACTCTTTCCGAAATGAAAGATATATCGATCTCAAAGTCTTTTTTAAACTTCTCTATATCCCATGAATAATCCTGTTCTGTACTGTAACCTGGAAAATCTGTCGACGATGTGTTTGTAACTCTATTGTATTCCACGCCCACTATGTCATTCGACATTTTTCTCCTTCACTTAGCTATGTCCTCTACAACTGGTGCGTTCAGTAATAAATTTTTAAGTACCAGATGAGAAGAAACAGATGAGGTCACCTGACCTCTTTACTACCGATTTTACTGACTAGGGTCTCTCAACAATGGAATAGTATATATGATTACAGTCAGAAGCTACGGTGTCATATTGGCATAGGCTGCGATCCTATATCTCGTATTTCAAAAGTGCCTCTTGTTTGAAGAACGGTTTTAACGTTTTTCAAAAGGTCTATAGATAGTACAGTTACGCAACCACTATAACCGTTCTCCATGTACTCTTCATTTTGTTCTAACAAGGAATCTTCAGCTGGTGCCAGATTGCTATTTTTTTCAAGCACTTGGGAGTCCTCTATTACACACATTAAGCTGTGGAATATTAATTGCATGAAGAATAAAAATAAGTCAAGAAGAAGTAATTTGATCCGGTAATAGGTTGGCTTCTCCCCAATAAACTGAATAGTTAGCCCATCTTGGTAATAACCGTCTCCTTTTGTCGAGTTATATGCACCGTAGACAAGATGTATTAAAAAACAAACCAGATTCAGTGTTATCACGCCAACGAGCAAAAACTTTGCTATAGCCCCTCTGCTGGAATCGGTGAAAACAAACCTCATTTGGGGATTCGGGAAAGGATTTGACAATGTGTAATGTGTAAATGCTCTAATAATCAAAAGTATCAGTGACATATCAAGCAAATATATTAAACCCAAAAGGAGATAGCCACAAACTTTTATCATTGTTCGTAAATCATGCAAGAAAAATTTCTTTCTCTTATATAGCACCGATGTATTATGGGTAGCTGACTCCTCAAAGCTGGGATACGGTCTGTCAAATTCTAACAACTCTCTCTCTACTACATCTGTCCCCATATTAGTCTAACTGAAGTTTAGACACCCACTCTCGCTAGAATAATCGTTAAGCGAAACCGCGAAAACAGATAAGCTTACACAATCACACATTGAACTAACTACTAAATATTACAACAATTATCTATCTATAACGTAAGCCAACTATATCCAATTCATGCAATGTCTCGTACCCGAATTTTCTGAACTAAATCTCCCCCTAGCAAAGTCATCTCCCGCAACAAAGACTTCTCATTTAGCACGACGTCGCCCTCATTATTTTCAATGGGCTTGACGTTAATTCCTAAATTAACCTTGAATCTCTTTCTTGATAAGTTTGTAGGGATGAAAAGGCCGGTGACTACATTCGTGCCATCCTCATTGAGGCAACTGAATTTTCTGGCAGAAAAAATGACGGTATGACCAAACTTACTCTCGAGTTCCTTCAAATACTCTTGGGTAAGATCGTACTTTGCCGTCAAATCGTCGGGGAAGGCATTCTCGGCATTTACCAAATTTTTAAATGCGTTCGAAGGTAGGACACCAGATGAAGTCGTCAAGCTATTACTCTGCACAGTTATATAAAAGTCATATTCGTGTAATGCCCCTGTGAAAAGCAAGTCAGTCACACTTTCGTCTAAACCTTGTTCTTGAATCACCTTTAAAGCGAGACGGCTCAAAGCAGTCAAACGGCTGGCGATCGGCAATTGAATTTCATTAGACCAGAGAATACCGGATGGATCATCCTTAGAACCAACAAAAAATTGAGTCCTTATACCCGAGGGATCAGTTTTCCTAATCTTCTGAAAGTTATCTTCCATTAAACGATAGGCATTAACATCAAGTCTGTCGCTTAACTTCTGGTGTAGTTGGTCAGTAGAATCTTCGCCGCTTCTGACTAGATCAAGTATCAAAGGATCTGCTCTCCAATTCCAATGTGCAAGAAAGTTTAATATTTGTAAAAATCCATTCACAGCAGAATGGGGAACAGAATACGGTGCAGGGTCCACAAAAGGCTTTAGCGAGATTAATTCTACCAATTCTTCAGTGAAATGATGCAACAAGAAATGAGAGTCCAACCACAATTTAAACAATCTCACCGTCTGTGAGTAATAAGGAAAATGCAGGGAAAGAGTAGCAACTGTTCTTGTATGCTTTACGGCTCCAATATAAGTCAGATTGAACTTCAAATAGACCTTTTGCAACAATGCTTTCTGCTTGTCCGAGTTTCCTACCGCTCTTAAATATAAAATCTCATCCCTTTCGGTTAGAACTCTTATCCTGAAGCCATAACCGTCGGGAGTACATATATGCAACAAGGAAATAGAATCATTAAAAGGAATTGAGGTGTCCTTACTCAAAAAAGTTTTGTACTCCGTATCCTTATCCAAAAGCGAACTAATTTTTAACAAAAAGGCTGTTTTTGTTTTCTCTAAAGCAACTAACTCGTCGGGCCATCTCGTAGAAAATTCAAACTGCAAAACACAGTCATTCCAAAAGTTAGGATTAGAAACAGCAAACGGTACTGGTTGCAAAATAGAAGAATCTCTCAAGGATGTAGAAGCAGGAGCCAAACTCTTTACCTTCAAAGGTAGATCCAAGTTAATAAGGACCTTTGACAACTCTTCAAACGAATTTTTCAACATCGTGAAGCTTAAACTTGTACCATGCAATTCATTAGACCCCGAAGGCAATAAAGGAAGTGGTAACTTTTGAAGTATACTTCCACTCTCATATGTTAAACTTTGAGAACATTCCGGATGAAGATGAACGTCAAGTGCGTATTTGATAATAGATATAACAACAGGCTCTTGGCTTGTCGCATTCCACACAACACAATGTTGGATATTTCCATCTTTGAAACGCCTCAAAGATGCTCTAGATCCCCAAAATGAACGAAACTTTTTGCCAGCCTCTTCTTGACTACTCATGGGGCCTCTCGTTACTAGCTTTTCACATTCCTTTTCGTTTAGTCTAATCCCAATAGAGTAATTGCCACTGTTACTTGCACCTTTACGCTTACCTATAGAGAATGGCTTCTCCTCCGATATATTTCGAACATAAATCAGGTGCTGTCTCTCCCCAAGTGCTTGACTCAAGATACCATATATTAAAGTCACCGCATAGTGATCGAAACTAATATGCCGAATTTTTTCCAAAGCAGTAAAGGAATCATAAAATTCTTCTGGAATACTGAGAGTCACTACTAAATCATTTCTCATCAAGTCAAAATCTGACTTCATCAACAATATTTGATCAAATCTGTCTTTTACCAAGTCATTTAGTAATATGGCAGCATCGTTGGCTAAATGACGTAGTCTAATGTAAGAAGACTTTGTCATCTTCCAAAGAACGTTTAATTTTGTATGTTTGTCAAATATTGTTGGTTCTCCGAAGCCTTCTGAGTGATACTTTGATGCCTGCTTTTCGTCAACGGAGCTAGAAAAAGACAAGTGGTTATCCAACAAGTCCATGTTCGCCAAATATATCACGGTCGCTTTGAAAAGCTGATAAGAAGAAAAACCATGCAAAAGAATTTTATTTCCATTTAAACCACCCCCATTCAAAAGTGCGCTCATCAAGACTGCAAACTCGAAGTGACCAAATCCACCTCCGTTAAACGATGATCCAAACCCCCGTTGCCCGAGCCATAACGTACCTAGAATACAAGCCTCCCGGAAAGCATCTGCTGTAGTCTTCGAAGTATACAAATACTTCAAGTAGTGAACATACAGTGTCAGTGACAAGATAGATGAATTATATATCGGCGTTGGAATAACGCTATCTTCGGACTGTATTCTAATAGAATTTCTGTCTGGGAGTAATTTTTTGGCGTCAAAAATCCCCTTTGGAAAACCAACTAACAAGTTGATTGTAAACTTTGTTTCAGTAAAACACAAATCCTCTTCGTTGTCAGTTTTTATACTGTCCAAGTGCAACATAGGACATAAATAGTCACCATTATGAAATCCGTAAGAGAGTTTCAAGGGCAAATGTTCCTTCTTTGCCATACGAATTAAGTTATCAGCCAAATAAGACAAATAAAATGCCCTTTTATACAAGACCCGATAGTTTAAATAATCCTTACCCAGAAACAATTCTTTTGGCATAACAACAGTCATGTCGACGGCCGTCATAGTACCTTTATCTATAGCTGTTTGTAAGGCAAAAGAACCTGTCAAAGTAATATCCTCTGGTGGGAGATAGGAAAATTTATATTTTGCTTTGACGGGTTTGGGATCTGGAAAAGGTATGACCACTTTCTTTGTGTGGAAGTAGTTCTCAGCTTCATTAAGATCCAAGCCCTCGATGGCAGGTACTTGGCGAATTACGTCATGGAGTCTATGCAAAACTTTCTCGATTTTAGTGACATGATTATCCTTTAATTTTGTTTCCTTAATCAACTCGTCTATTTCTAGTTTAAAAATATTAGACTTAAATAGTTCAGCCGTTTCCCTTGCGATTTGAATATCTTGTTCGTTGAACTGTCTTTTTTGTTTCTTATTCACTGGCTGTCTGGTGTTCGCGGCCTCATCTTTTTGATTCTCCTGCTCTGTATCAGCCCCATCCTCGTCATTATCTTCTATTCCATGTGTTAAATCTTCACTAATTTCATCTTCGCCATTCTCTTCCTCTTGTACTATATATTCAGAAGAAATGTCATCTACTTTGCTGTCTTCCTGTCCGTGCTCTTTATTTCTTTTTGCACCTTCCACATTACTTCCAGAAAGTTGGTGCTCAGTGCTTTGCAACTGAGATAATTTCCTCTTACCCATACTAAAGAAACAAAAGGTTTTCGACACAGATAGACTCTGCCACTAAAAGAAAACTTCTTAACCGATTGCCTCTACCAACTTGATGATTTCTTCCTCGACTTTTTTTTTTTTTTCTTGACAAATGTGTCATACACGAAACCATTTTGGTTTTACTATTTTGTGTAACTACAGTTTTGTGTAATAACTGAGCTTTTCGAGGCTGGGGATATCTAAGACTGCTTAGACAAACATTGCATTGAGTGTAGTATATATGTATTATTCGGAACAAATAGGCCTAGAAGGCACAGATCCCAGACGCTGGAGATTATTCACAGATGAATTGGGTAGAGAAACATGGGAATATTTACTGGAAGAAGAAAGTAAAGTAATACCGCAAAGCACTTATGTTCAGCATCTTCTCAAACTTGAAGACTTTCCCGAGCCAACAAGTACGGATATTAAAACACCTTTCCAATCAGCCATAAAGGGTGGAGAATTTTTTAAACTATTGCAAGATTCTAGCGGGATATTTCCTTGTCCGTATAGAGGTCCTATGTTTATGAATATTGGATATGTTGCAGCACATTACTTCTGTAAATTAGAGATTCCTAGGCCGAAGAGGCTTGAGATGATCAGATACATTGTAAATACTGCACATCCTGTTGATGGCGGCTGGGGTCTCCATTCAGAAGACAAGTCTACGTGTTTTGGAACAACAATGAATTATGTGGCCTTAAGATTACTAGGCTTGCCAGCAGACAATGAGGCATGCGTTAGAGCTAGGCAGACATTGCACAGACTAGGAGGTGCTTTAGGGAATGCGCATTGGGGAAAAGCATGGTTGTCTATATTAAATTTGTACGAATGGGAAGGGGTGAATCCTGCGCCTCCAGAAATTTGGTTATTACCGTATAGCACGTTTCTTCATCCAGGAAAATGGTGGGTGCATACGAGAGCCATATACTTACCGTTGGCTTATTTATCTGCCAACCAGACAAAGTGTAGTTTGGATCCCTTACTCAGTGAAATCCGAAACGAGATATATACTCCTAAACAGTTACCTTACGAAAACATTAATTTTGCGGCAAACCGAGACAATGTTTGTGGAGTAGATCTCTACTTTCCACATACAAAAGTGTTGAATTTTCTTAATTGGTGTGTCGTTCAGTATGAAAGACATGTGAGACCAAGATGGCTCTTGAAATTGGCGAATCAAAAACTTTACGAACTAATCAAAAAGGAGTATCTTAATACTGACTATCTTTGTATTGCGCCTGTTAGCTTTGCATTTAATATGATTGTAACATACTTAGAGGAAGGTCCGAATTCCTCAAGTTTTGAAAAATTGGTTGATAGGTCTAAAGATGTTTTGTTTCATAGTGCTCTGGGAATGACGGTCATGGGTACTAATGGTTCGCAGGTCTGGGAGGCTGCTTTTATGATACAGTACTTTATTATGGCCGGCCTTGGTGACAAACCAGAATTTCAAGATATGATAAGAAAAACATGTAAATTTTTGATAAGGTCGCAGTTTACTGAGGAGTGCGTTGCCGGAAGCTTCAGAGATAAACGTCGGGGTGGTTGGCCTTTCAGCACTAAACCCCAAGGTTATACAGTCAGCGATTGTACAGCAGAGGCTTTGAAAGCTATCATTATGGTCGAGAATCATCCAGCCTTTTCGGATATGAAGGGTGAATTTAAGAAAGTAGATTATTACGCAGCAGTCGATGTTCTTCTAAGCTTACAAAACACTGAAAAGTTTGAATTTGGTTCATTTTCTACATATGAAGTAATAAGAAGCACTCCTTTGTTGGAATTGATTAATCCTGCGGAAGTTTTTAATAATATTATGGTCGAATATCCCTATGTTGAGTGCACTGACTCCTCGGTTTTAGGTTTGACGTACTTCTTAAAATACTTTAAAAATTACAAGCGGGATCAAATACTTATGGCAATAGAGAACGCTACAAATTATATAATTAGCAGCCAAGCCGACGATGGGTCGTGGTATGGATCGTGGGGAATTTGCTTTACTTATGCATCTATGTTTGCTCTCGAAGCGTTACATTCAGCTGGCTATTCTTACATTAATTCTGAATGTGTGAGAAAAGGTTGCGACTTTTTAGTTTCCAAACAAAGAGAAGATGGAGGATGGTCTGAGTGCATAAAGTCCTGTGAAACGGGAACATACGTGAAGTCTAACCAGTCGTTGACTGTACAATCGGCTTGGTCTGTCATCGGTCTCATATTGGCAGATTACCCACATAAAGAACCCATCGTTAAAGGAATTAAGTTTATTATGGATAGGCAACTTTCTACCGGTGAATGGAAGTTTGAACAGGCAGAAGGTGTTTTTAATCATAGCTGTGCTATAGAATACCCTTCCTATAGATTCGTTTTTCCCATAAAGGCACTTGGATTGTACAGAAAAAAATTCGGCGACAGAGTTTTCTCCCCTTAAAGGAAATAAAAATACTAGATTCTCTACACGCGCTCCTAAAATAAGTAAAAATAATGCATCTTTTTTTTCGATTTATTATTTACAAGCCTGTACATTTGGTGATTGTATTAATCCACCCTAGGATCAAGTATTAATTTGCCCGAGGGAGCAACGCAATGGCCACCACTCATGTTGTATATTTTTTGTCCCCTCAAGTAGGTTTCCAACACTCTTCCTTGAAAAGACATGCCATCATACGCCGTTAGTTTATTTTTGAAGAAGGTCTCTGCGTTCGACACTTTGAAACGTGCTTCTGGATCAAACAAGACAAAATCGGCATCGTAGCCCTCCTTGATCTTACCTTTTACATGTGCCAAACCAACTTGCTTAGCAGTATTCCAGGAACACCATTTACTGATGTCATGCAAAGATACGGGAGGAGATAACTTCTGTCCCTCAGTATACAAAACAGACAAGCCAAACCCAACAGAAGAAATACCACCCCAAGCAGATGAAAAGTCACCTTTACCAAAACCTTTTAATTCTGGTGTACAAGGAGAATGATCTGATACCACTGTAGTGATTAAGTCATCTCTTAATGCATCCCACAATAATCTTCGATTCTTATCTGTTCTAATTGGTGGGCAACATTTCATATGGGGAGAACAATTGGCAATATTTTCCGAATTCAAAGCTAAATAGTGGAAGCAGGTCTCCGCAGTTAAAGGAAGCTTTCGATCTTTAGCCAACTGTATTAAGGGAATTGCTTCAGACGAAGCTAAATGCACGACATGTAATGGAACAGAAGGCTCTAATGTTGAACATTCCACGATCTCTTCAATAGCATTGACTTCTAGGCTATCAGGCCTGGAGTCCAAAAAAGAGCTGTAGGCATTAGGATCAGCTTTATGTGAAGTAGCTGTCGTGTCCTGTTTTTCTTCAGACTCCTTGCCGTGGCCAGAGCACTCTTTCTCAGCATGAAACATCAACATAGTATCACATCCTTTAACTGATTTCATTGCCTGCATTATATAGTCCCGATCAATCTTTGGAAACTCATCCACTCCACTTTCTATGAGGAACCCTTTGAATCCTCGTACCCCCATTGCTATTAGAGGGCGCAAATCACCGACATTGTCTGGGACCATGCCTCCCCAAAAGCCAACGTCTACCCATGTCTTGCCCTTTGCCGCCTCAATTTTGCAATTGAAGTTGGACACAGTGGTTGTAGGAGGAATTGCATTCAATGGCATGTCAATTACAGTGGTCACTCCTCCTGCAGCTGCTGCCTGGGTTCCTGTTTCGAATCCTTCCCAATCGGTTCTTCCCGGCTCATTAAGGTGAACATGGGAATCTACAAGTCCTGGAATAACGCATAAAGGTGTTACATTCCTATAGTTCTCCTTTGGCATTCCAAAAACCCTTAAAATCGCATCATCCATGTCCAACATTTTCCCCTCTATATGCAATATCTTCCCTGTTTCTTTTGAGAATATTACCGTAGCCGGTCTCAATCCATCTTCAAGCAAGACTTTGTCTGATACTAAAGCATATGACATTTTCTTATTCTTTCTATCCGTCCCACGCTTGAACTACGTTTCTTCGTCACTTTCTCTTCTGAAAAATTCAGTCAGGGAAACAAAGAGAAAAAAGAAATCTAATTTCAAGGCAATATTCTCAATAACACTTCACTAAAAATTATTCTCGATACTTAAGCTAGGTCACTTCTTGTGATATAGAGCGTTCCTGATGGTTCCGGTGTATTCTGAGATAATTCCTACACTATACTAAGATGTCTTCCGCTCCACGGTGTTCAACTATGGACTGGTGGTGTGTATACCAAAACTATAATAGTCGTGTAATTGTTTGATTTTCGGCTCCGCACTTATTCCAACTCAGGAAGATAAATGAAGGAACACAAATTGTAGCGGAAAGGGCTGCCGGAGGGCAACGCGACATAGAGACATCAAAGAAACAAAGGTTGTTATTGCTATATAAGTCAAGAAGACAACATGTAGGCCTAAGAGCTAAGTGAAAAAAAAAAAACCTGTAGAAAAGACTCAAGAGATGTTTTTTTTTTTTTTTTTTGCGTTTTCCTTTTTCCATGACAAAGAAGCTAGCAAAGTTATCTACTTGGTAACAGGCTTAGACTTTTATTCAGCCTGTTTAAAATGTAACTAAGTGCTTACCCTGTTTAGAATTGGCAATGGCCTCGATAACAACAGATGCAAGGTCCTTAGAACCGTCGAATTTTGTCTCGATGGAAGGAGCTTCCTTCAATTCACCATTTTCGTACCATTCAACAATGTTAGCCACGATCTTCTTTTTAAGATCAGGGTTTTGCTTCAAAAACTGAGTAACCCAGAAACCACAGCTGGTTATGTTCTTAAATATGTATAAAGAGGGTGGAATAGATACAGGTTGCATGGACATACCCCCATAGGTGACAATGATACCGTTTGGTGAAAGCTTTCTCGCGATACCGGTAGCATTCTGGCCACCAACGCAGTTTAAAGCAACCTTGACTTCACCCCCGGTGTTTTTAACCCAGTTTTTAACTTCCCCACTGAAGTCCCTAGAAGAGCTCTGAGTGTCTGTAATCACTTTTGTAGCACCGAATTCTTCTTTCAACTCCTTTTCCAAAAGCTCCACGTTGGGTCTGTCTCTTACAACAGAGATAGAGTTGACTCCAAGGATCTTACCAATCTGGGTAGCTAATTTACCTACAGCAGAATTACCACCGTTCTGGATAAACCAGTCTTTACCGGGAGTAAGTTGTCTGAAATTCAGCAACATAAAGTAAGCTGTCAATGGGTTCACAGAAATAGTAGCTCCCTGGTTGACGGTTAAACCATTGGCTTTCCCCAGGGCTTTCGATTGCTCCGGATTAGGCAATTTCGAAAACTTTTGCTCAGGAGCTGTCATATGTGTTCTCCAAGTTCCCATATTGACTGTAGAAGGCACACACCAATCTCCGGGCAGGAAACCGGTAACTTTGCTGCCCACTTTCAATACCTCAAAGAGACCTTCATTACCTCCCACTGCGGCTGGCTCTGCTGTTCCCAATTCTGTGGTCTTCTCTGGTTGTGAAGGGTAAATCCCTTGAACTTGGTTAATGTCAGAAGGGTTAACTGGGGCTCCCAATGTCTTCACGAGAACAGTTTCTGCTCCTAAGTTTTCATCGTCAATCTCGTATTGATGCGTACTCAACGCTTCTTTAGGGTCACCGTGTTTGCTAAACACAACTGCTCTTGCTGTTACCATTGTACGCAATTGATTAAACAGGTTAGCCAAGCTACTACTTACTCTTCCTTTATAAGCAAACATGCTGGATCTTTTAATTTACTTGCTAAATATTAAATATATACACACAGTGCGCCCATTCTATAATTACTAATTAGTCTATATTTCATGATTATTAATTAGTCGCATATTTTATGATTATTAGTTAGTCGGTAACCATCTAAGAACTTATCTGTAACCCAGTCTTTCCCTGGACCTGACTTTTCCCTGATCTCAGAAACAGAGCAGAATTACGATTGTTTTATAGCTATTCAGTCTTTCTTTGATTTTTGTCTTTGCAAGACTTTCACTCTCGTATTCTGAACGGTACCAAGCACAAAATAGACAAAAGTGAAAAATACCACCCATATCTCTGGATCAAGAAAAGTCTGTGCTGTGACGAAACTGCACAATGAAGTGATTACAGATGTTTTAAAAATAGGCAAGTAAGAGTTCCTTAAACCACTAACAATAATAGCAATGATTTTTTTGAATTCGTCGACGAAATTGAGTTTCGCTGTGGAAACCCGATAATTATTGCTAAGGGATAACCAGCTTGTAACCACACCCGATAATAAAGGACTTATAAACATTAAGGAGGACAACACTTGTGCTATTTTCATCTTGAGGGTCATTTTCCGTCCAGCAAATGCTCGATTAAGAAGACCATACAAATGATGCGAGATAGGTGTCATTATGCAAAAACCGTATATCATCATGCTAAAAATTTTGGGACTTAAAACATGCTTGATCTTTATTCTTTTTATTGTAGTTTGCTTATAGTCCTTCGCTATCACTGAAGCGATTATTTCATTCAAGCCCGCGAGTATACCAGCGGTAGTCGACTTAGTAAGTAAAGGATAGTTGGACAAATAATATAAGTATTTTAGGTTGGCAGACTTTAAAGACATTGTCCTTGCTTTTAATTCAATTTTCTTACTCCCATGACGATAAAATCCCTTTTTATTCGGTCTTGTCCGAAGTCCAATCTTGTCTGAGACCCACTAAGCACTTTATTATCAAGACTTCGCTTATCTACAGGACCTCCTTCTTTCTGTTTCTTTTTGTGCCCGAAAGCAATGAAAACGCGCTTTTCTCCACGGAGTCAGTTGTTTGTCCTTTCTTAATAGACATGTTTAACTGTCAAAAGAGAGGAGGTTAGATGTTCTGAATTAATTCGTGTTTATATTATGTCTCTATACTTCGTACTTGCGTTTTTTTTTTTCTTCAATTCTGGAAACTCTTGCTGAAGCATCTTCTATAGTAGAAATAGATAACTGGAATAGCTCCAAAGAGAAACGTTACTTCAAAGAGCACTCACTACGAGGCCCATTTACGTTAGAGAAAACCAGAAAATTATTTTGCTTATGGTGCCCCACTCTACTTGAATTTTTACAACTTAGCTCCATACTCAGTTCAAATAATCCCTTAAATATGAACCGAGCTTAGATGCACCCGTTTCCAAAGCATCCTTCAAAAGTTCAATATCCTGACCAGAATCCCAGCTTAAACCAGAGGCAAACTCCCTAGCAGTAGTCTCCAAACCTCCAAAGTCACCTGAACTAGGAGTATTGTTCTCAGCATCTCCTTCGCCAAAATAACTAGACGACGAAATTGCCTGTGCTCCATTATACGCTTGCAATTTATCTTTCGCTTCATTTTTGAAACTTTCATCAAATCTAGGGCCCCTACCAAAAACTTCGTCAGAAGATATCCCTTTCTGAAAACCAAACTTATTAACGATATCGCCACCACTACTACCCAGAGGTTCGGAGTATTTTTTTGTGGTAGTGTTCTGAGAAAGGTTATTTGATCCCATCGTCATACCGAAACCTAATCTTTGGAACTGTTGCGTAGTCTCTTCCACTGGAGCCTTTTTGTTGTTGTCCTTAGTACTCGTGGGACCACTCAATAAGGAAATTGAGCTCTTTGAAGACTCAGGAGCTTTTGGTAATGCCTCAGACACTTCTTCTGTTGGCTTGTATCCTAACTTCTTAGCTTCTTCGGCTTCTTGCTGCGCTTTCTTCTCTATTTCTTCGAAATCAACGTCTTCATTGGTGTTCTTGTGAATTCGCCTACTGTTAATTCGTGGATTACGAGGACCATTGCTCCTTGAAGACAAAATAGACCTCTTAGGTTGTGTAGAAGTACCTTGTTTGGTCGCGGTGCGCGGTGTAACAAGTTTTTTTGGTGCACTGACGTCTTCCTGCGAAGCGTTCGGCGTAACACCTACTGACGACGACGACGACTGCGATACATTTATTGGCTTCGACCAGTTGCTAAAAAAGTCTTCTGTTGAGTCTTCCTCTTGTTTATTCTCACTGCTAGTTTCCGAAACTACATTCACATCATCGAGAACAACCTCTTCAGGGTGATTTCTTTCGTCTTCCTGTGCCAACTTTCTTAATCTTTCCTTATATTTTATTGCTACCGGCGAAGTGTATTTATTTTTGATATCCGTTCTGTTCGTATTATTAACAAATTGAGATCCTCCGTTCTTCATATAGAACTCCTTTGCTTCCTGGTTGCCCCCGAGTTTAAAATTCCTGAGCTGAGCTCTTTGCCATTTGTCCAAGCTTGAGGACCGTACAAAAGAAATATGTACCCCTAGTTGTCGGTGATTAGCTGAACATTCTAAACACAACAAAATCCCAAACGGCACCGATGTCCATGTAGGATTTTTATTAGTACAATCAAAGCAAACGTGATTGGCTTGCTGCTGCTTTAGCCTCTTAAATACACTACTAACTTCTTCTTTACTTGCAATACCTTCCAGCATCTTCCTAATTGACCTTACTCTTGACTTATATATATACAGATATATATATATAACTAAACGTTATGTCTTGATCGACAATCTCAAAGAAAAAACAAATATTACACAAAACTGAAGGTGATCCTATTTTCTCTATAGAACAAATCGTATATACATAGAAAGTGTAAAATAATTACAGTAGCGAAATTTCACCAATATGGAACTAACACTAAATAATTAGTGGAAAGTCCTTGAAGCACCACGAACGAACTCAATGACTTTCCAACCTTCTGTAACTGGGTCTTCAATTTCCTCAGGAACTCTTGTAAACACCATAGCATAAGTGCTCAAGAGGATATGGTCCTCAGTACCAGCAGCTATTTTACCAGTTTTTGCGTATCTGTACAAGTTGACCTCCTGAGCACGACAACTGACGACTAACACAGGAACATCATTGGGCTGCAAGATTCTGCAAGTGACTATGTCAACGCCTCTTATATCCAAAATTTTACCATCGGAGAATATGCCCTGTTGCACAAATTGCTTATTACCAGCTTCCCACACGTTGTAAGGGGCCTCGCTGAACCAGTGTTTCAATACACTCGAGTCGTTTTTTATGTAGGCATCCAATAACTCGGGGACAATGTAATTGGTCAACGTTTGGGTAAATTCAGTGATCTTAAAGCTGGGATCAATTTGTCTTAAGGTTTTGACCACTTTGGCCTGCTCTGTTTCGGCAAAGAAGCCGGTAACTTTTTCGATGACAGTTCTAACCAAGGAAATCATGGCATTTTCCGAATCGTCCCATTTCTCTTTCAAAAGCACGAGACCTCGTCCTATAGGAGACCTCACCTTAAAATCTTCCCATCTTTCTCCCAAGGAAGCACCTCTAGGCTTCTGGTCGGTGCTGATCAATGCTCCACCGGCATTTTCGTTTTCTTTAACCGGTCTCGCCCCTCCTTTCTTGATTCTCTCGGCCAATTGCTTCTCTCTTAATCTTCGTCTCTGTTCTTTTGTCAAAAAACCACCGTAAGCAGTAGACGAACCGTCGTCAATAACATCAGACATGTTTTTGTATACAGTAGTCTTTCTTACTGGGTCAAATACTTTATCAGCTGCATCAGCACCTGTTCTCACTGTATGCCTGACACCTTTTCCAACATCAGACTGCCATGCCTTGTAAGCTGCTCCTCCAAATGCATCAGCAGTATTTTTTGCTACCTTTCCAGCAGCGCTGCTTCCTTTCTGTGCTCTGTCAAAAGCCTCTTTTGCCTTTTTGAATGCTTCGGAGTCCGCAACTCTTCCTCTTTCATCTTGTAAGGCTTTAATGTTTTCTTTCAATTCCGAAGATTTTTTCACTTCCAGTCTGAAAGTATCGTAGAAAACTTTCCAGGGGGACTGAGGTGCACCATTAAGAATTACTCGTGATGTTTGAAAGTTGCATATCTGCACAATCGAAGTTCTTGTGATTTGTCTTTGCCATATTCTGGCATTTCCTGATACTACTCTGTCGAACATGCTAATCTATGCTGGCAAAAACGCTTTTTTAAAAAAACCGAAAACCAAAAATCGAATAAAAAAAAAAAAATTAATAATAATTTACAGCTCAAAAATTCTCCAAACCTTTACCATCAACCTACTAAAGACTATAGGCAGCACTATATTTTCTAGTGAACCGCACTCACCACTTCGGTATTGTTCAAGAAGCTGAAGAAAAAATTTCTTAAAATACAAATTTCACTTTAGTTTCCACACTACCATTTATTTATAACTTATATATGCCAATCCTCCACTACACTATAGAGAACGGGACAAATTTTTCCAGACCTCTGAAAACTTTATGACCCCTAGAGTAAGAATAGTTATTATTGATCCCTTTTCAAGCACATTTAGTATACATGACTGTCTCTTATCAATGACAAGAGCCCTAGAATATGGTATATCGGCTCTGAAAGAAATCATGGTATACATTGGTAACCAGGTTATAAATCTACCGGAAACGTACTTACCCAAAAAATAATCCAATTTTTTCCGGAAAAGATAAGAAGCCTGAGTCACCTTCAGTGCCATTTCAAAGTAATTTTGCATTGCGAGATGGCAAATTGTATCTAAATCAGGCTTTCTTTGTTCGGAATACCGTTTAAAAGACTGTATGAGGTTACCAGGATGCTTATCTATTAATTTCATTAAGAAATGGACATCCTCGAAGCCGCAATTCAATCCCTGTCCGTAGAAAGGAACCATCAGATGGGCAGCATCTCCAATTATCAAAGCCCTTCCCAGAGGATGATGATAAGGATAAGCACTTGTTTGCATCAAGTATCCCCTCTTATGATTAGTGAAAGCAGATTTTATGTGGTCTTCGCCCATGAGCTCGTACGCATCGGGAAAGGTGTTTTTAAAAAAGCTTACAAATTCATCTGTGTTTTTGAAAGACTCCATCTGACACCAAGGACTAAAATACGTACACATGAACGAACCATCAGTATTCGGCAATGCTATGAGCATATAGGTTTTTCTCGGCCATATATGTAAATGATTTGGATCTAAACGAAACTTCTTTCCCTCTTCCTTTGTAGCAGGATCTATGTGAAGCTCTAAATATTGCATATCGATATACTTTTGCGAATAATCCATTCTCATTTGTTTTTGTAATTGATACCGGAATTGAGAATGGGCTCCATCGGCGCCAATGACAAAGTCAAACTCATAAGATCGGGTTTTATCGGTTTCATTCAAGGATAAATCCATGAACTTAATTCTATGCGAAATCGCATCAGGTTCATATCTGTCGAGCTCAATAAATTTGTGGTCAAAATACACTTTGATCTCCTGATTTTCTAATTCCTCTAGCAATAAATTATTTAGTAAAAACCTGTCAATTGATCTGATGCATTCTCCAAATAAACCGTAAATTATTGATTTTTGCTTTCTTCCTGTCCTATCATGTATCATACGTCCTTTCATGGGAATAGAATTATCCAAAACTCTTTGTGCTAAGCCGTCATTCACATATCTCAAGGCTTCGAGTCCTCTTTCACTTACTGCGAGGTTTATCGATACTAAATCTTTCACTGTAGTTCCTTTCCTTGGATTAGGACGTCTTTCAAATAGAGAGACTGAGTAACCTTTAGCTGCAAATGCCAATGCCGTCAAGCACCCTACTGACCCTCCTCCGACTATTCCTACACTTTGGCTATTACCGACGGTATCCTCCATTGCCTTACTATAGATTCCGCGAGACTTGAAATATTAGCTCCTCTTTACATACAGGGCAAGCATTTTTTTTTTTTTTTTTTTTGATTTTCTATTTATATGTAAACTTTTTTTTTTTTTTCTTTGGCTATCTAGACGGAGTGCTTTTCGACGAATTGCTTCTTTTCATCCAACTTTCTTTTCAATTGTTCAACTTGCATTTGTAATTCATTATTTCTGGCTTGGAATTCCTTGTTCGCATTCAGGGTATTTATTAAATTTTGGTTCATAGTGAGTCGTTCATATTTCTTAGATAGATCGTACTTTAAGCTTGACAAAACAGAATTCTTTTTCTGTGCGTCAGTCAATTTGCCATCGTATTCTTTCTGTTGTTCTACGATTTCATCGAAAGTACTTTTAAGGGCCTGGATTTGGTGGATTAAATCACTATTTTTGAGGTTCAAATCAGCATTCACCTCTTGAAGTTTAAGAAGTTCATTCCTGTTTCTCACCAAAGAATTGGCATGGATAAGATAATATTCATTTTCAAATCTGATGATAAAAAGTGGTATAGACAACAACGAAGTGAGCACCTGTTGTGAGTTCTGTTCGTTGACTACTTTAAAAAAGGCAGTCGAGAAAATGAAGGATTTCAACTCCTCTCCTTCTAAGCTGCGTAACTCTTGGGCATTTTCTTTAAACAAAAATGCATATAGTTTAAGCAAAAAGTCAAATCCTTCAAACACTATGAAATCTAGTATTTTCATTAGCACTCCTTTATCACTTATGTCATCGAAGAAAATATTATATAAGGTTTTCTCACAGAACCGTTTAAGTGGTATTCCGTTATTTCTGATATGGTTTAGTGTTTCTGGAGCGTACTCCTCTAGGGTGCGGTTAATCTTGTAGAAAAATTCGCCCTTGCTCAAATTTACAAAGAGCTTATTGAACTTCAAAAGAAGCAATAAAATAGAGTCCTGGTCCAATCCCGGTACTTCCTGAAGCAATTGGGCTATATGTATCACAAAATTGGTTGGGGGTAAACTCTGCACATTGTCCAAGGTACCACCATTGGCCATATTATTCATAAGTTCAAACTTGCTGGTAGCTGGTGAAACATATTTTGTACAGTAGTCAAATACAAGCAAAATCTCTTTTAACCCCTTATCTATCTGGCGGCTGTTAATGTACTCCTTATCGTCGTTCATCTCTTCCTGTGTGTGTGCTTTTTTCAACATACTTTCAAATGACCCTGAATTGATACTGTACTTTATGTTAAACATTCTAAGATACAATGCCCCCCTCAATTCTTCTGGAATTCCTCTTAATATCCCCTCTTCAATTTCTGTTGCAATTTGTGGCAGTATGCTGGAGGTCGAAAACAGTTCAACAAACCCAATCCAATTAGAAACCTCCTCCGAGGGTTCATTCTTTTTGTGACTCTCAAGTTCATTTATACTCTTATTTCTAGATCGATTGCTTATCAACTCTCCACTTTCGCTCATAGTACTCTCCCTGTAACATTCCGATTCTCGTAACATCAACATTACATTTGTATTAGAGAAGACCTTCTCTAGCTTCAATTCAAAAGTCATATCATTCCCATCCTCTAAGTTTGAAACATCTTCCGAATGCGATTTGTCATAAAGCTTCTTCTCGTTCATTTGTATTGTTTTCTCAACTTGTAGCCATAAATCAAGTAATCTCCAAATCAAAATATTCGCTCTAACGTATTTGGTACACAAAAAGTATTCGCTTGTTCTACAATCAAATGGTGAATAAAGCAGAAGATTAACTTAAAAATGCAATAATATTTTATAAACTACTTAATCAATCGATATGCTTCTCTACTTTTCTTCGTTTATATTTCAGTTCACCAGCAGACTTCAAGGCATTGCTTGATGACTTTGAGATTTTGTAAGGCTCACAAGGACCATTTCTTGAACTTAAAGTATGATGTCTACTACCGGTAAGCAGCGGTGGATGGAGTTCGTCCTCTTTCAGACGAGGAGAGCTCGAAAACCCAGATCTATGCTCAGATTTCTTTGTCGAGGAGGAAGTCGACTTCTTCGATCCTTGAAGCAAATCTTCCTCCGACGAGGTAGATAAAGAAAGCTCATCAACACCTTTGTCGAGATCTTTGCCTCCTACATTATCTCGAATAACTAAAACATCATCTTTGGGGCGTGTAGATGTTTGTTCATGGTTACCGGTTTTATAGCGACTCAAGTACTCAACGAATTTTTCTATGACTTTTTTAATGCTCGAATAATCTTTTGCGTCGAGACGGTCAATTTCGCCTTTTAAATGCACAATTTCCTCGAGTACGGGAAGCTCAATAGATTCGTTCCTCAGAAAGGTTCTGTTGAGAAATTTTTGGAATACCAGAGGTTGTTTTTGACCTAAAAATTTTTCATATAGAACTCGATTCTTAATTTTCCCTTCGTCAGCATCAGATGTCAGAGTCTTCCCATGGTCATTACACCTAGAAAACGGAACTTCTAGTTGAATATTACCAGACTTGTCCAGAGGATAGTTGATTCCTTGTTCTTGGATTTCTTTGTCTTCCTTGGATGACCTATCTTTAGTCAGCAGGGAAGAAACCTCTGACTTGTGGTCAACATTCTCACTTGCCTCTTGAGAAGATGAGCTTTTTTCAGGGAGAAATTCAATAACTTCAATTTCATCCTCAGACTGGTCACCTTTCGACGAGGGCAAGGGCTTTTCTTGAACTCTTCTTTGAATGTTTTTCAACTCTAACAAGATGGAGCGTAGTTCGTGCCTCATATTGTTTCTCTCTTCGGCCGCAAAAGTTTTCGCAACATTTTTCAGATTGGGACTACGCCAAATCTTCTCACACTCATAAGAATCATTAAGCCATTTTCTCACATTATAAATAACATGTATACCACAATCATTAAAGTTACTCTGCTTTGGAACTTTTGCCGAAAAAATTTTTATATCGTTCTTCTCGACGTTTACTCCGTATTTGTCGTTGCAATAATCCATGATGAATTTCTTTAATGGGAAATAAATGTTGTTATGTTTTTGGCGCAATGAATCGAAAATAAATACCTCTGCGTAAGTTCTTCTTGTGGAACCTTCTGAGTTCCCTTGACTCGAATCACCTTCTTTTCCATCAGAGAGTTGGTAGTTTTCTTGCTCATCGGAGGAGTTCCGACTTTGAAAAGCGTCTTCTCCATTTCTTCTTTTTGAAAGAGCATCCAATAAAGACGGCAATCCCTTTATAATGCAACAATACCAATGCAAATTTTCATTTACAGGTATAATTATATTTGGGTATTTCATAATATCCACTTTATTGAGCCACCTTTTAACATTACCATAGTAGTCCACTGGTATCCCCTGCTCTCCCCCCTGCACAAGTTTGGTGAAAAAGAAAGAATTAAATGCAAATATATCAGATAATGAGAATAGTTTCCGATCATTAACTACCTTTTCTATCTCATATTTTATGAAAAAATCAATCAATGAATCGTTGATCCATTCGTTGTTATATAAGGTCCTAAAATCAGAATATGTCAAAGTGAATGTACTATTGTCGGAGAATTTATATTTGAGATCTCCGTCAAATTTATCTCGATCTTCCTTAAACAAAGTCTGATCATTTTTTGAGGGCGTCACGCTCTCGGTATCTCCCCCTTTCTTGTTATCTGTTTCTCCTTGTAACAACCTACTACTTTGTCGTGTACTTCTGTACATCAGTTGAGGATGAATTGTTGGCATCTCAAATGGGTCAAGATGTTCTTCACGGCTCTTAGGTCTGCTTTTAGGAGTACTTTCCGTGTCCAATTTTCTAGGAACTAGTTTGCTCACCTCATTTTTCACATCCTTCTCTTCAAGGATCTCGACAACATTCTGACAGTATCTTTGAAAGTAAGTTAACACACCAGGCGCCGAAAACTCAAACTCCATATAGACAAAACCCAAGTTGTCCTTCAACTCCACTAGTAAGGAGTTATCGTCTCCAAAAAGGCCTTTTTTTAATTGCTTATCCAATACCACTGAAACCTCCAGAATAAAGTTCTGTGAAATAAATACTTGTCCCTCTTGTCTATCTAATAAATGAAGATTTAGTCTGAGCGAATCTGTAGGGGTCAATTCTCTCCTATTAATGAGCACTCTTTTCAAAGGTACTATTTCTCCCCAGTACTTATCATCGGAGGAGTCCCCATTGCTCAAAAAATTTTTCTGTCGTATCCTATCCCTGAATGTTTTGGTACCTGAATCGCGGCCTTCCTTCCATTTTGAAGGATTACTACTATGCTGATGCTCCGTGTTCTCCAAACTTGTCTCGACGTGTCTTCTCAATTTCTTGGAATTGTCAACTTGGGTCCCAAATATTTCTTCCAAATGATCTCTTGTATTTTTTACTGGCACCTCTAAGCTTCTTTTTGTTTCCTTACCTCCTTGATCCAATGTATTGATCGGCTGCACTGATCCTCTTATACTGCGTCTTTTCCTATCAAGCGAGTTAAAAGTTTTATTTAGTCGTCCAACACCACTCATGGTGTCTGCCCCCTGTTATGCTGAAGCCCGACTTTGCTTCGGCAAAACTATTCTGTTACTCAAACAAAATGTTATTTAAGCAAAAAAAAAAAAGTGTACTTGCTCTTATGCCTTATTATGCTAAAATTTTAAGTTTTCAATATACTTTATCGATGTCAACTATTAGTTACTTTGGCACGATCTCTCCTTTTTTCTTAAAAAAAGACCATCTCCTTCGATGCACATCAAGAGTAAGAAAAAGAATCTTGGGCTCGTCTACACTTGATTTGGGTTCTTTTTTGTGAAAGAATTCCTAGTAGCAATACTGCCTATGTCTACCTCTCTCTCTCTATATATATATATATATATATATATATATTCTTTTTGACACTTTGTTCCTTAGAGTTCAAAAATTCCCTAGGCTAACTCTACATACTCGATACCAGCTCTAGTTAGCAATTTCTTAAGCAAGAGACAAGCATACTAGCCAAGATCATAGAGAAAGACACTGCTCATCGATGTGATAGTAGGACAATTATATAACGATGCGATGCGCGCACGAACATGCGATATTGAAGAACAAGACCATACGACTAGGAGCAAAAAAAGATAATGATCAGAAGTTTTAGTCGCAAAATAACTCCTATTGCAGCATTTGTTCTTGGGTACGCAACTTTCCCAAAAAACTGGACTAAAGGGTATTCAGATAAACCAAAAATTGAGCATGTTAACAATTCGGTGGTTGAAGCATTGGAAGCTACGCAGCAGTACAAATCAATAGCAGAAAATAAGGATATGAATCGCCTCTTTGGTCGAAATATGTTTCCAGAACAGCACTTACACAATTATGTGGTGACAGGACTTCTTCATGGAAAGGACCTAAAAGAAATCGACCCGATTATTTTTCGCAATGAAAAAGAGGGTGAGCTCGTAGGATTTTTTTTCTTAGGGAAACAATTGCTAGGAAATGATGGAGGAAGCCATCGAGGAATAATTTCGCTTCTCTTGGATGAGACTTTGTGTTTGTGTGGTTTTCCTTTTTTACCTTCGAAAATGGGGGTCACGGCCAACCTAACTATCGATTATAAGAATCCCGCTCCTCCTAGTGTGGTGTTGGTCCTCCGAGCTCATCTAGTTGAACACAAAGGTCGAAAAGCCGTTATTAATGGAGAACTAGAAACTTTCCCTCTTTTGGCATCTGAAAAGAAGACCGAAATTGCCAAGGCTACATGTGTACTAGTAGAACCTCGATGGTTCAGATTCTTATCTTGGCTCAATTTGGCTCCCTGAATTACTCAAACCCTGAATGACTTAAGCCCTGAATGACTTAATGGCACTTTTTTGATTTCAAAACTTTCGTCACTGATTTAAGTGTTTTTGGTAGCATAGTCGAGAAGTTGAACCCCCAAATTATGATATCTCTCTTCCTGTGACTATGATTTTTTATTCCACATCACTCTGCCATGCTTTTTTAAAAAAAAAAAAAAAAATGAAGAAGGTTTGATTTTATAGTTTGTCGAAAGAACCACTTTGGAACAAGCATCTCAAACTACGCTTTTGGTCTATTCATTCGTGTCTCCAAGTGCCCTGAAGTAACTGGTATTGGTTAGAGCCGTGGCTACAAGACCTGAAGTTCTTTGTATACGTGCCAACAAAGTTTGTCTACATGACATGTATTTTCCTCTACGAAATGGTCTTTTTTGTATTCAAGTTTAGGGTCTCCTTTGGCTGCGAAAGAGTGAAAAAAAAAAAAGGCTTTTACTAGCCAGAGCAATAGTCGCAGCACCAAAACTTCTTATGAGAAGTGACTTAATGTAAAATTTCAGAGCACCTAATAAAACTTCTAGTAAACGTTTAAGCTAAATATTTATATAGAAAAATGTTTAAGAAAAAAAAAAAAAAAAGTAAGGTAAGCGAAGCCTTTTGATAATGAAGAGACCCTAAATATCAAAAACGCGTAATTTTTCAAGCGAGCCTTTAACAAGATATTAAATAAAAAATCATTAGATCAACAGTAAAGATGACAAAAGGGCCCAATGAGGCAGAAAAAGCTTATTTGAACTTGTGTGAGCGAATAATTACAGAAGGAGAAGTACGTCCGGATAGAACTGGTACAGGAACAAAATCAATCTTCGCACCTCCGCAACTTCGCTTTGATTTAAGTAATGACAGGTTTCCATTGCTAACTACAAAAAAAGTGTTCTTAAAAGGGATTGTCCACGAACTATTATGGTTTATTGAGGGCAGCACTGATGCTAACAAGTTGACAGAAAAGGGTGTAAAAATTTGGGAACCAAATGGATCACGAGAGTTCTTGGACAAATTGGGACTCAAAGACAGAAGAGAGGGTGACTTAGGCCCCGTGTACGGGTTCCAATGGAGACATTTCGGTGCTGAATATGACAACTGTGACACGGACTACACAGGAAAGGGATTCGATCAACTACAAGACGTGATCCATCGGTTGAAAACGACGCCATACGATCGCAGAATCATTTTATCGGCTTGGAACCCACCTGACTTCCCCAAGATGGCTTTGCCTCCTTGTCATGTTCTCTGTCAGTTCTACGTAAGCCTTCCTTCTTCAGCTTCCGAGACAGGCGAAACTAAAAAGAGTAAGACCTCGCAAAGACCTAAGTTATCCTGCTTGCTCTACCAGCGTTCTTGCGATATGGGCCTAGGCGTCCCCTTCAATATAGCATCGTATGCCTTACTCACCAAGATGATAGCTCATGTTGTGAACATGGACTGTGGTGAGTTTATACACACTATGGGAGATTGTCATGTGTATTTGGATCATATCGAGCCCTTGAGAGAACAACTCGCTAGAGTGCCCCGCGAGTTTCCACAGCTACTAATCAAAGAAGATAGGAAGCATGAAATACAGTCAATCGATGATTTCAAGTATGAGGATTTTGAATTGGTTGGATATAATCCCTATGGACCTATTAAAATGAAAATGAGTGTATGAATATAGCATTCTAGATCAAACTACCTAAAGTTTAATTTGAGTCGATTTGTGAAGTTATGTCACTGTGTTTCTCTTGTGTTGATTTTTCTGTAATAATTTGATGCCAGGGATAGAAGGCCTGCTTGTACTTTTCTCTCTTTTGTAAGTTCGCAAATCCTGTCGATCGTCTACAAAATCGAAAATAGAAGCGTCGTTGATAACGTTATTCTGGTCTGTATTATTATGATTTTGTCCTTGTTGGTCTTGAATTGTCGTAGTTGTAGTAGTAGTCGTAAGTCTTCTATCTTTATAAGATTTCGGTTGCTCTATTGGCTTTCCTTTACCAGTTTGATCTTTAATGTGATTTCCGGTATCACCCCCTCTATTAGTAGTTTCGTCAGTGACATTGCCCAAGGGTTGCCTTTTCATTCTTTTTCGAGGTTCAACCTCCCCAGGCAGTCTTCGTTTGCGGACCTCATCATCAGGCGTAGCCTCTATTTTATCCTCATCTTCGCTTTCGCTTTTAACTTGCGCTCCATTTCGAGACAAGTAAGTAATACCATCAACAGCTCCAACAGGTCTTTCTGACTCCCTTCTCATTTTCTTAGATAATGAAGGCAATCTATAGCTAATAGACTTTCTATTGCGGGCGGATCGGCGTCTATTAATGTTTTCGTTATCCTCCTGTACGTTTTCGCTTTGCTCTTGTCGTTTTTCTATATTATTTGCAGCTTCGCCTTGCGAACACTCTCTTTGGTTAGCTGGTTGCTGCACCTGTTCTTGTCTATCCATTCCGTCTTCTTCTCTATATACATCGAATTCCGGCCGTTTACTTGCTTTTATTTTTTGAGTAGTAGATATGTTTCCCTGTATCTCTGGGGTTTTCTCGGTATTGGTTTTCATATCCTTGTCAAGGTCTCTTGCATCAGACAAAGTGGGTTGTGACACCTGTTTTTTAGGTCGACCCGCTTTTTTCTTCCCGGTATGTCGGGCACTGCGACTATTACTTGTTGAATTTGTGGTAGAATGCTTCGCTGGTTCCGGTGTTCGCGAACTGTACTTCGAAATCAAGGAGCTTTCCACGTTTCCTTCCTCTCCCTTTGCTTCTGGTTGATATCTGTCTTTGCTCTCGGAAACGAGAGGTCCAGCTTGATCTGCTATATCTTGCGGCTCTTTCGAAAGTCCTCTTTCTGGTGCTTGGCTCTTTTGTTGTCCCAGCAAGTCCTCGAGCTCTTCCTGTTCGCCCTCTTTTTCACTTGGTCCCTTGGCGATTCCTTCGCTACCCTCATTTTCCACATGTTCATTCAAATCGACCTCTCCTGTCTCTGCAGTTATCCTTGTCGCCTCCATCTTCAGTAGATACCCTCTGCCTTGGGGAAGATAAAAGGGCTCACGCTGTTGTTCCTCCGGCAGCTTCTCGGACCCCCAATGTGACCCCGTGTCTCCTGCAGCACCGTGATCGCTCGCAATTGGCGTCGACGTGTATGCCGGTTCCTCCTCAAGTATTCGCAGGAATATATCGAGCATTGGGTTCGCAGCTATCTTCTCCTCTTGCCGTATCTTCTTCATTTCCACGAATACCTCGCCAAACTTCCTCATGAGCCCACTCTCTACGCCACTTAATTTTTCTTCCAAGTATTCTTTTAACTCTGCTGCTCTGAATGTCGTCCGTTTCCTCAATTGCATATTTTCCTTTATCAATTCGCTTATTCTACTTTCCATTTCGTTCATTTTTTGCTGCATCATCGAGTTATTCTTGGCCAACGCTTTATTCTGAAGAATATATTTTCTTCGAATAAACTCAATATTCTGCTGTTGCTCTATCTTACTATCTTTCACTTTCTTATTGTCTTCCTCTTCTTTGTCTGCATTTTTGTTCCACTGCCGCTCTAGTGATATATTACCATCTTCTCTGTTTTCCTTATTTTCATTAGCTTTGGAACTTGTCTTACTCAAAAAGCTATGTGGACTTACCGATGGCCTTGCCATTCTCTTATATGTTTCCTTGTCCCTTTTTTTTCCTAAGCTCCTTCTGCTCTTCTCTGATATCTGTTCTAGGTAAACAAATCAAAAAATTGTTGAGCACTCGCGCGAACATATATATATATATAAATTATCGTGAGCGTTTATTCTCTTGAAGACTGAGCAGATTAGTCCACTTTAAAGAGAAAAAAAATGGAAAAAAGACCAGCTATAAAATCTAGCATCATTCAGCAGAGGATTGCAGACAAAAGAGCAGAATTGGAAAACTTGAGTGATATTAAAAAGTTGACATCAAACCTTACTAGCCAGTTAGAACAGCTAGAGAGTAAACTTGATTACATGGCAGAAGGGACGGAGAGTGTAGCATTAGTGTTATCAACATGGCAGAATGTCGTAAGATCAGTGTCACTTGCATCACTTGGGATCCTAAAATACGGAGAAAAGGACTACGAAGAGGGTTGCCCTTTGCCAGAGAGCTTGGTGCGAATAAGATTGGATAAGGACCAAGAACAGGAGGACCAGGAGTAAGAGTAATAAGAAGAGGCTAAATTTTTAACTAACTTTTTATTGATGTATTCAATATATTCTACGTTATACAGAAGCATCAAAAGAGCCATTAAGCAGTACGAGCCTTAGAGAGAGCCGCTTCCTGTCTAATGGCTTTGACCCAGGTTAAGAGGTCTAAAGAGGTACTAAATGAGCGTATTGTCAGTAAGCAAAACGCATCAAGCAGATTCTCAGGAATAGACTGGTGAAGCAGCTTAGGGTCAAGATGGACATGTGATAAAAGCAGGAACAACTCGTCCAAGAACGGGCTATCGGAACCTAGCGTGAGAATGGTTTTGTAGATGATGGAGCTATAGATTTTCTCCTTTGTAAGCTGGTCGGAAGAATCTGCATTACTTAGAAGCTGAGGCCAATCATCAGCAAGAGCGAGAAGACGGAGCCAAATGCTTCTGCACCAGTGCTGATACTGGGACTCATTCTGTAAACATGCAGCCACTTTCAATGCCAGAGCAAAGCAAAGCAGAAATTGTAAAGAAGGCTTAACAATAGTCAAGAGAGTGATAAGATTACCGCGCAGCAAAGGCTTGTTAACAACAAAGGACTGGTAAAACGGCTCGATGATCTGGACGCCTCGTTCGGCATTCACTTTTTCGTTAATGAAGTTTTGTGCAAAAAATTCAACCAGGGTATTCGTGTTCCCTGCCACCAGTTCCATCACTAGTTCATAAAGGTTATTTTGGACTCTGATGGGAATGAGACTACGCTCGCTCTCCAACAAAAGCTCTGAGGCTAATACGGAGTCCTTGTTAGCGGACTGATTATTACTGGCCGATACGGCCGCTAGCTTGGCAAGAGAAAATTTAAATTCTCTATTTTCCTGTAAATCGTCCAATTTTGTCGTAGCTGAGTAGACGATGGTCTTTGAGGCATCTATGTAGTTTCCATCTAAAAGATCACGAATCCATGAAATCTCGGATGTAAGTTTGTAGTTTTCCTGAAAGTATCTTGTTACGTAAGCATTGTGTCCGTTAATGGCTCCCAAGATGGAACGGATGTCACCATTCTTTAGGTATAAATCAAACAAGTTAGAAGCAAAATCGTAGCCAAATTTGTTAAAATATAAAGCGTAGGCTTCCATAAGGTTACCATACTCGTGGCTCGCTTCTCCTTTGCTTTCCTGTATTGTGGCTTTTTCATTCTCCAATATTTGGGCTAAAGAGGAAAAATCATTGTATCTTTCCGTTATCTCAATTGCAGAGCTTTGGCAACCAAAGCGAACCAAGGCGTTAATCCATTGTGACTTGTGTATCTTATACCACTTCCTGTACCCTTTGAGTTGGTCTGTGGTGCCGCTTTCAGTTTCCATAAATCGGATAGCGCTGTTGACAAAATAATATAAAACCTCACAAAGCTGTACCATAGTGCTGCGTTCTTCCTGTGTCAAAACGTACTCGTAGTCCTCGTTGTTACAATAAACCTGTGAATAAACCTCCTCTATCCTCAACAAAAGGTCAGTTTCGAAAATCCAAAGTCTTCTAGGACGACTAATCTGACCACAGATGTATTCCATTTCATTTGCATAAACTCCTTCAGACATTGTCTTCACAATCAAATGGACGACCTGAAAGAGCGAGAATCGTGAGGAAAGCAATATGGTGATTAATTTGGTAAACACCTGGTTTATAGTAAATATATGTTGGCTGAAATATTTTCGAATGATATTTTCATCTTCAGCAATGGTTGGAACAGTTTCTGCTATCACTTTCCTCAAGATATCAACTAGTCTGTTTGATTTCCCAGCTTCCTCATTAACATAGTGCCACATATGGATGGAGACCTCCGTTTTCTCTAAACATTCAACTATATCTGGTATGACTTCATCAGCTACGTCGATGCAATTTCTTTTTATGCAATGAATTAACGCCCTAAAAAGCTGTGCTTTGAATTCTTGAAAATCTATGAGAGAAGCAAGAAATTCCGGCAAATATGGTGAAGAAGAATCCATTATTTCGTTCAACACTTTCCTGGTTGCTTCAATTACAACTTCATTAGATAAACTATCCTGAATGTCAAAGTCTATGGCGGCAGAATTTTCATAAAAGATACTTTGCTCAATATGAGATTTAGCAAATTGAACAGGACTAGTATCCTCCTGAATAGACACATTAGCTTCTGCTGACTCTGGGAATTTTTCAACCCGCAAAACACCAACGTTACTTGTAAGAAGCACCACGGACGCGTTACTATTTTCTGAACTATCTTCATATCCCAGGCCAATTATGTCAACTGATGACTTAAACTTCACCAAGTCCTCCCAATGAGGTTGATAGAATCGTTTCATACTACCGTCTTTGATTTGTGTTATATCAATGCTTGTCAATATAACCGAGGACCCTATTACTATGAATGCCGTCAACCCAGGATTCGGAATATAAAGTTTTGGTTTAGCCTCACTGGTGTCAGCTTTCCAATTATAGCAATTAAGCTTTCGTGATCCGTAAAATCTTACATCAAAGCGATCGATCTTCATGGTCACGAGTATCAAGTTTCTGTCATCATTATAAGAAGTATCGACAAAACACATCGCCAAGTAAACATCGGGCATCTCCTCTGCGTACAATGGCCACATATCAAGAAATTTCACACTTAACAGAGTCCCAGGAAGATACCCGTCTATGCTATTTTCAACATAAGGCGCCAAATTGTATTTAAAGCCTTTTTTATAATCAACATATGTAGCGCCGGTTGTTCCTACTGTCGTGCACGGAATGAGATGAAAATTCCCACTAGAATCTTGTATGATAAGTTCTTGAATGGGCCCATGTTTGGTCTCACGCCTACTTCTTATACAAGCAATTTCATCTTCTGTTTTTTCTTGTCGCCTCTGGTATTTTCCGAAAATAGAAGAGAGAAACCCTCCTTGTGTGGCAGGATCTAAGAGCTCATTGCATGTTAAATTGGGCTTACCCTCAAAATCTCTAAGGCCGATCAAAAAACATCTCTTCCAGGAAGTAGTAATTGCAATTCCTGCTGGCTCCACATCCTCTGCCGAGGAAATATATTCTTCGCTTTTCGTATTCAAGGGCACTCGAAGCTCTAGTGAATTGTTGTTAATCAAACCAATAGCCGGTGCGTGCTGTACGCTCTCATAAAATTTAACCAATCCATTGTTTGAGTCAATCATCACTAAACCCGGGTCATTACTCACTCCGCTCGAGGGCTGTGTCAATATAGCCAAAGGCAATAATCCTGTTTCTTCGTTCTCCAAGGGAAACTGAACCGACAACGGCGACATGTCCGTAGATTTGTAGTACCAAACATATACTCCATTCTCATTGACCACTAGTGCATACTTGGACTTGTAATCTATGTATCCGTTCCATACACTTCTTTCTCCTGCTCTTTCTAATGCGCTTGGAAAAGCCGGTAATCTCGACACGCAGTATTTCTTGTTCTTGGTCAATTCTACCACGCCTTTCTCTCTTCCAATGTTCGGTTCCACTGAAATGGATGAATCATTGGAAGAAGGGGCTAACTGAGTCTTTCTTGGTCTAAATATCGACTCCTGCCTCGTACTCATTTAGTGCTTTATCCCGCTATAACTGAATAATAACACACCGTTTCCTGGTCTTCGCTAGCTATGTATAATTTAGTTACACAAAACCGATAAGAACTTAACTTCCTGGTCCCATTAATTTTTTTGTCAATTATAAGAAGCTTACACTTAGAAAATGGTCTTTAGCCAAAAGAAATGCTATATAATGACAGGTATGGTCCAATGAATAGACTCCATTAACTTTTAAAAATTATATTTTCCGTTTCTTGCTTTGATGTTCTTCTAAGTCATCATAATCTACAGCCTCGTCCTCTGCTTCACTTTCTTGATCGTATTTCTCTTGAAGACCTTTCATTTTTTTAGGTCTAAGTTTACCGAGATCTTGTTTACCCATATGGATTTGAGCAACCTTATCACCAATAGTATTAAGATCGACATTCTTGTTCTCTTTCTTCTCGGTTTTCTTAGGTCTGGCAAACGCTTCCTTTTCAATTTCAGGAGGAGAGGTAACACGACGGCCTATTTTAAAATCGAAGCGAGGGCCGATTTCATCTAACTCCACACGAGGAGTCTTTTTACCAGATCTGAGCGTCCTTAATTTGTATACTCTGAAATGTAAAAGAGGCAAGGCACTAGAATTTGGATCCTCGATTTCACCAACAGAAAGGGCAATGATATGCTGAAGACCGCTTACATCCTGTAGATCGGTCTCATCCCCACGATAAAAGTCCAAGAAAAGTGATTTTATGTGCTGAAATACCGGATGATTATCGAAGGCTGGTCCATTGAAGGCGAACATTGGTTTCAATCCCACAGTAAAAGTCAACTTTTTAAAGTCTTTCAATAATTTGTAATTTTCCTGTATTGACAACTCGACCATATCGAATAACTTGTAGTTAAAGAATCTTGCGAATGTAAGCGTGTTGGGTCTCTTCTTGTTGCTCGAAGAGAAAACTATTAAAGAACAATCGTTCTTCTCGGAAAAGAACTCTAAGGTAGAAGCATCCTCAAATGGCCTGATCTCGTTTTTCTTGGAAAATTTCTTTACATCTGGTTTCTTCAAGGCTACCAAATCATTTACTGCATCATTTAGTACCTGACTACTAGAGTTTCCCGGAACAAACAATGCTGACTTTGTATTTTCAACTATCTTAGCTTCCCTCTTTGCTAGCGCTCTCTTCGAACGAGCATTTTTTGGCTTGCTAAATAATGTTAGTAAACAGATTCGAAATTTATTAGAAGTGCGTAAAGCCCCATTATTACATACATTGTTCTTATCATTGCTCTGAATAACCTTCAGTCTCTAGATTTGAAGCAGTAGCAGCCTGAGCCAAAAATGAAATTTGAAAAAAAAAAAAAGCTCATCGTGGTGCACGTGACAGAATACTATCTACAAGACCTACTAAAAGAAGCTGGATGAGCCCCTCCATTGTAAGACAAGTCTGCGTCTAAAACTAACCAGATACTTCAACGGAGAGGCTACTAGCACTAGATGCGTGTTTTTTTTTTTTTTTCTTTTCAGGACTCCATGTATTTCTAAGAAGTCACTTGCTTATTTATGAATCATTAGTAAGGGTTCCAGAAACTTGCTCGCTGACTAAGTAACTTATAAAAGTAAGATAATAATCGAATTATTTAAAAAGATGATGATGTTCATTCCGTAGATATCAAAGTGGTAGAAACAAACAAAATGTCATTACAAACTTCAAGTATAAATGTCGAATACGTGCCATTAAAGGAAATAAGAAGACCAATTCCACCTGTGTTCGATTACCAGAAGATAGAGGCGATGGAATCTACCTTGGAGGGAAATCCAATGGCTTCAGCAACTTGTGATTTGGGGGAAATTCAGCCGGGTGAATTACCTCCTGTGGATGTTTACAGAGTGAGAGAGGACGGCCGAACATATTATTTTGCCTTTAGTGGTTGTCACAGATTTCAAGCCTACGACCGAATCGATGCCAAAGGTGATAAGGAAACAATGGTTAAATGTAAGGTACTTCCTGCTACCAGAAAGACTTTAAGACTCTACTTAGGTTCTTCAGTGGACCGCATTCTTGATCGTGCTAAAGAGGAGAACAGAACTTGAAGGTTGAATATTACTGGAGGTGAATCCTTCGTACATTTATTTAATTGCTGTCTTGTTTTTTTTTTTTTATTTTAGATAAAATTACAGACAAGCTTATGCATCAGGATATAAGCGCATGTGTTAATGATTTTTTTCATTTAGAGTTATGACCAATTGATAGTAGTAAATATTATTCTGTAAAACGAGTTTTATGATTTGTGATTCAGATTCAATTCTCTTTTTTTTTTTTAATCCGTACGACATCAATTCGCAGCCAAAAAATAGTGAATGCTATAATGTAATCATGTTTCCAAGATTAAGAATTTAAATGTAAGGATGCCTTCTTTGACTTAGTATAAATAGTCTACTTCTTTACTTGGATAGTAAAGCAGGTATATGGCTTCCTAGGGGCAAACCAAAAAAATAGTATAGAAAAAGGGAAGAGAAAAGAATACAGAAACATCAATTCGATCCGCGCGTAATACTAGTAGCCCTAAAACTACAAGTTTAGCTCTTGACAATGCCTATTAGCATAACTCCTCTTTGGTTTATCTTCTTAGACAAAACGGGAAAACCCTATTCCTTTCTTCTCTTCTTATATGTTTCAGGAGAAGGCAGCAAGGAAGACTGATGAGAAACCTTTTTTGTACTATCTGGGGAGGATTCACTTTCGTTACTTGCATTAATCCCCTTATGTCTCAAATTATTAAACAGAGAAGCGCCTGCTTGATCCTTATTGATTTGCCCTTCTATTGCTTTTTCCTTACCATGATGCCTTTGTTGAGGCTCAACATTGAAACGCGAAACTTCGTCTCCAGATTTCCACGTCAGCTGCTGTCTCTTCATATTATTTGCAGAGGCTCTTCCATTAGGATTCGACTTGTAGCGATCATACCTGGGGTCATAGTGTCTATAAGGATACTGTCTATGGTTATTCAGACCTCCCGCGATAGGATACCTACTGCCATTATTGTTGTAGAAGCTTTTTGGATTTCGAGGACCTTTGTAGCCAAACAAGTTTTGAGAGGTATACGTGTCACTAGCTTGTCTTCTATCTTTTTCTATTTTGAATTTCTCTCGGTCAATTTCATGTGCCTCTAGCAAGGGAAGTTGAGAGCGTTCACAAGGCTTGGGATCATTTGTAAAATATGGATGAGATAATGCATCTTTTGCATTAATTCTCTTGTATGGATTTAATGCTAGCAAAGCAGAAAACAAATCAATGGCGTCCTGAGTCATCAAGCTTGAAAATCGCGATTCTAACGTTCTTTCATAATGAATACCTTTGCCTAACTCTGCTGCATTCGGTAATCCAAAAGCCTGTGGCCAATTATCAAGTGTAGGTGCACCGCAAAGAGAAAATATTAGTTGCGCTTGGTGAAGATCTGATTTGCCGACTAAAATAGGCGTATGCGTAAAAAGCTCTCCGAAAATACACCCCACACCCCACATATCTACAGAAGTAGTATAACGTCGCTCTCCTAGTAGCAACTCTGGCAGTCTGTACCATCTAGTAACCACAAGACTCGTATAGGGCACTTCTCCACCACCTGGACCATTGCCCGCAATAGGCTTCTTACCATGATAGACTCGTGCCAATCCAAAATCTGCTATTTTGAGAGTTCCTTTTTCATCTAAAAGAATATTAGCTGCCTTGACATCCCTATGTAAAAACATTTGCTCATGTATATAGTTAATACCTTCCAAAAGTTGGCTCATTAAATTCTTGATATGTGGTACTGTAAACTGAACATCGGGATTTTCTAACAATCCCACCAAATCGGAACGCATATATGGTGAAACCGTATAAAAGCACCCCCTGTGATGTATCAAGTCTTGTGCACTACCAACTTTAGGTTCTTCGTAAACCATGTCTATATTTCGTAAAATATGCTCATGTCTTAATCTTTTTAGTATTGTGATTTCTCTCATAGCTGTCAAGGGAAACCCTTCCCTCGCTGAATGATTAAGTAATTGTTTGAGTGCAACTAATCGATTAGTCCTTATATCTCTCGCCTTCTGTACCATTCCGAAAGTACCTTGACCCAACTTCAGAATTATATCATAGCTATTAAGTTTACTCATATCATGAAACCTGTTATAAGGTTGTATAAGGTGCTGTCGTAGCTTCTTCTCGGGAACATTTGTTTCAAACTGTGCTATTTTATTTGCCATACTGGCATGCGAATACAATTACAAGACTGGATTTTTCTAAATACATATCTATGGTTTCTTGGAGGGTCCCCAAAAAAAAAAAAAAAAAAAAAAAAAAAAAAAAAAGGCATCTCTATTCGTGCTAATTAAGTTAAAGCTACACACTTAGGATATATATATTTTAGAGTTGTTTATTTGATAACATTACTCTCCTCGTAACGCATTCTGTATTTGCTTTTTTCTTTCTTTTGAAAGGCGATTTGCTTCTTTCACCCTGAAACCCTTGGATAAAAATTCAGTCGTCTCCTCTAACTTTAAGCCAGAAACTTCAGGCAAAAGGAATAAAACGAAAAAATACGATACAACGCAAAGACCGGCAAATAATGCAAAAGTTCCTGTTGGTGTGATGTTAATTAACATTGTAAGATAAGTAGCAGCAATTACTAACGAACCGACCCAATTGGTTCCTGTAGCAAACATACAGCCGATTGACCTGACATTTACGTCAGAAAATAGATCTACACCAGTCCAAGCACTGTTACCGATACCTATTGCATAACCAGCAACGTATACTACCATACCAAGTATAATAACTATTCCCCAACCACTGATTCCATGTTTAGCTACATGCACATCAGAACTGGATGTGAACTTGACTCCGAGAAAATGAAAGCCGATAGCACATAAGACTAAGGCAATACACATTGTAGGGATTGAGAACAATAAAATACGACGACGACCCACTCTGTCAATTATAATTAATGCAACCACGGTGAAGACGAAATTAGTAGCGGTGATGATGATAGAAACAGCAGAAGAGTTTTCAAAGCCAACTGTCTCGAATATAGTGCTGCTAAAGTACATTAAAGAGTTAAAACCAGTAAACTGTTGTATACCCTGCAATCCACAAGCCAAAATCAAAGCCCGGAAATTAGCTGGTTCAGTGTGAATGAGCTTGAGCGAATTCAAGGATTGTGAAAGCGGGCCACTACCAGGCACTTGCGAGTTTGAAGCAATCATTTCCTGAACTTGTCTTTCCAAAAACTCTTCTGAAGGCCTCAAGTATGTTCTCCTCATTACATTTTTTGCTGCTTCTATCTTGCCGTTAATAATGTAAAAACGGGCAGTGTCTGGCAAAAACACAAATAACACCGACTGGATAACCGGGGGAATAATGCACAAGCCAACAGAAATCTTCCAGCCATGCTTCACATTGGTCAATCCCCAATTAATTAAGTATGCAACAAGTTGTCCTCCGGTGATAAATAAGCAATTGACCACTATTAACCGGCCCCTGTATTTGGATGGTGCCAACTCCCCTAACATTAAAGGTGCTATTAATGCAGCAACGCCTACTCCCAACCCCAAAATAAATCGTCCCACTATCATAGTCCATACTGTATGTGCAGCAAGCTGTATTATAGTGCCCACTATGAAAATCACATTAGATCCCATAATAACCGTTTTTCTTCCGAGCAAATTTGCCAAAAACCCTCCTATTATAGCCCCTATCAAGGCACCAAGTGATGTGGCCGATGTTATAAGTTCTTTTTCTCCCGAAGTGAGAAATTTATTGCTCAAGTCTTTTCCTATGTTAACTAAGGCTGACGAAATATACCCAGTATCGTATCCAAACATGAATCCACTTATTGACGAGGCAATTGTTATCACAATTATAAGTTTTGTCGGGTGCGCTTCATACTTCAAGTCTTTAAGTAGATCTGTCTCACTATTATTTGACTCAACCTCCAAGTTATCGGTCCCGCCGCTTTCCAATTCTCCTGTACTACTATGAAAGATGTCTTCATAGTTGTATTTTACGTCTCTTTGGAGGCTCATATTAGTTACTAGAAGACTTTATAAGCTAATAGTGTTTTATTTATCACTATCAGTCGTCTTACTCTTCAAAAAAGGAATGACTTCTATACTAACTATGCGTATGTAAACTTCGGCGAATTCTACAATTTTTCGGCGAAGATGCTTATATATAAATCTTTTTTAGGGGTGGAACCCCCCTTTTTCGCCGAGCTCACAAAAAAATAATTTTCGGATTATATGCAGGAGACTGCTTTAATCATACTAAGCAGAGGGAAGAGCCGAACAGTGATTGCTATGAGTTGTAGAGGGACTATTAAAAGTCACCGTAGCCATACTAAAAAAGAAAATTGTAGTAACGTACAGTTAGGTAGTTCATTGCTAGAAGTAGTTAGAGTCTTTTAGCATAAGGGCTATAGAGAATCATAAAAAACAAGAAAAAAACAAATATATATATAAAAAAATAAAAAAATAAAAAAAAAAAAAGAAGAGGCGTGTAAAGGGAAACCCGGTTTACCAACAATATTTTGTGTATTAATCATGACGGAATGGAACTATACATTTCTTTTTCAATGTCAGATCAGAAGATAATATTTAATATTTCAAGGTGAGGAAGATTCGTATAAAAAATGAATTGTAGATATTGTAGAAATAGTGATAAGAAACGGATATAATGCCATCTATTCTATCCACAACTGTAGTGACAAGATTATTTCTTTGGAGGATCAAATCTAAACTTTCTATTCTTAATGGGTTGCCACTTGAATTTTTTGACCCAGACGGACATCAAGTATAAGGATGAGACAAGAATAATGGCCTTCAAACCCCATTTCTTTCTCTCATCATGCTCGGGCTCGGAAGTCCAGTTCAAGAAAGTGACAACATCCTTGGCCATTTGCGAAGTAGTAGCAGGAGTACCATCTTCATATTCAACTAAGCCGTCGAATAAAGTCCTAGCCATGGCAAGAGAGCCACCAGCGAAGTAGGGATTGTAGTTACCACCTGGAGGCAACTCCACACCTGCTGGGGGTTCCTCAGGATAACCGGTCAAAAGAGAGAAAATGTAGTCACAGCCTCCGTGTCTGGCCTTGACAATCAAGGATAAGTCTGGCGGTACTGCACCCTGGTTGGAAGCTGCTGCGGCCTGTTCATTAGGGTAAGGTCCAGGAAGGTAGTCAGCCAACTTACCGGGCCTCTTTTTTGGCTCACCCTGATCATCAGGCTCATCATCGTACTCGCATTCCTCAGCCATAGCTTTTGCTTCAGAAGTTGTATGTGATACACCAACAAGATTTCTCCATGCAATTCTGTCTAATGAGTGACACTGTGAACAAACTTCCCTGTACACCTGAAATCCTCTTCTAATAGATGCATGATCGAATGTTTCAAACATTCCGTTGTGGGGCCATCCATATTCTGGGGGATGTAAACCGTGTTCTGCTGCTGTCTCAGCGTTAGCTGTGAGGGAATCCTTGTACAACACGTACGATGCGGTCAATCCAGTAGCTCCAATGGCTCCCGTAACAAGATTACGGAGTATTGGATTCGCTGCTCTAGCTGACTTCGTAAACATCTTGTTTCAATCTAACCTTAAGTAGAGGCCTACTGTTTCTTGTTCCCAAGATATACTTGTAATTTTGATTACGCTTTTAAGTTTTTCAAATGAACAAAACCTCTTCGTTTATTGGTTGAGAATTTTCATCGTATTTCTGACTATATACACGACTTTTTTTTTTTTTTTTTTTTTGAACTCTTAGCACCTTAATACTTCGTAGGTCTACCTTACCCATTCTAGCGATATCTCTTCCAACTCATGACCAATTATACGATTAGAGTGGGATAGTCTCCTTTTTTATAATTCTTCCAGCATTATCAATGCATGCTGAATTGAAGTAGCCAAAACTTCTATTATGAACTCTGATGGTGGACAAAATCCATGCGAAATCCATCCTTGAAGAAGGCATTCTGGCTAATATCAGCAGAATTACCACTTATTTTCTGGATTTTCCTTGTACGCCACGTAGTCTTCCCACACAAACATACTGATCTCGGTCTCATTCAAGACTCCCAAGTCATGGAGAGAAGCAGTAGAACCATTGACCTCATGCGAGACACTTTCGTTTACTAAAAGCCAGTCATCATCATGATCCAAATTTATTACCAAATTCATGGATTTGGTTCCATGTGCTTGGCTGTATATTTTCAAGGCATTGTACGCAACTCCGCGGTAAGGACGGAATTTTCCCGTGGTATTTATAGTAGTTCGCATATCCTCTAGCAATTTCTGTGGAGTGGTATCTTTGAGATTGATGGACTTCAATACATAGTTTTTCACATTGCGATAAGGAAATGATTTGATTATACGCACTGTAATTACTGAGTCCGTTACTGGACGCACAAATGATGTCAAAGGATCCTCCAGGCTCATTTAGTCTTTCTCTCTAGCCTCTTTCTTTCCTTTGTCTTTCTTAAGCTATGGTCGTGTCTGGCATAGATTTGGGACCTTGTTTTAGACTTCTTGCAATATTGTTCTTCGATGTTCCTTTTTTCCAAGCACCTCTATTAATGACAACAAGCGTAGCTCCCTCTACAAATAAAAACTCAGATAGCTCTTTGAAGAGCTATCGAGCTTTGAAAAAGCTCCTGAACATTGGAAAAACTACTTATAGAAATACTCCTCTTGTCTTGTTAGAACCTTCCTCACGGTTTACAAAATGATCATATCTCAGTAAACCAGAAGAAATCTATTTATAAGGTAGCAAAAGCATCCTCTTCTTTCTCTTTTTTTTCTTTTTTTCTCCGGGTTATGAGTTCCTTCAGCTACAAGGTTCTATAGAATATACAATTTTTTATTCTGGGTGAGGTTTACAATTTTTCGCGACTACTGTACTCTAGTGACAATAATTGTATTTCGCAACCTCTGAATTCTTGCCACGGCGACTGTATTCTTTGCGGCTTAAGATTTATTGCGATATCTGACTTTTTCTTTCCGCTACTGGATCAATTTAAGGAACTACTTGCGACTCAAGTGAATGGGAAACCAATTGTGATTTGGAAATTAATTTTCGGTAACTGCTTGTGGTTTGGGTGCTAAATGTCTACGACCACCGAATCACTTGAGAGTGTGCTCAACTATTGAAAAATCTAATGTAGACGCCTATGAGCCAAACCTGGGCCAAGCTCTCGATTCATCTTCCTCGTTTTCTTTATTACGCAAGTTCTTTCCATTTTTAGAAGCTCCAGTAGTTCGATGGGAACATTAGCGAGATCATTGAATAAATATTACACAAAACCACTGAAATCGTAAACAAAAGTGCTGAAAGAATTTGATACAAGACCCCGTTCTTAGTTTTATAAAAAAAAGAAAGAAATAAAAGGGCTCAAGGTTAGAATATCAAGAATTCACCCGCTTTTAAAAGGTAAAGCTTTTTTTTAAGATCTAAAGTGTCAACTCAAAGCAGACATGAGTCAACAATATCATGTCAGTTGGACATTGAGTCCTACGTTAACCCGGTCGTTCACTACAAGCAAAATGAGTGCACCAGTAAGTAAACAGTTGCTTATAACTAAAAGAGACGATATGCCTACCATAGACACATCGTCGACATCATCATCAGAATCAATCACGACACCATCAATTACAGTACCAGCAATGAAAGATAATCCCTTCATAATGAAACCTAGAAGTAGGCAAGGAACAGTTTTTATAATAGCAGGCATAGTGATAGTAGCCATTCTTTTATTATTTATTGCATACTGGATTATAGTTTCAATAATTGCCTCGCAGCTGGCCAAGAGGGCTGTGAGAAAAGAGAAACAGACACCCGACAAGCAAAAATCCAACAATAATGCTGCTTTTGGAAACAATATTTTTTCGTCTCCTTCACTTAACAGTTCGGAAAAGCAACTGGTTACGAGGTTGCCGTTATTTTCGCACCATCGAGGCCATTCGGGTGCTTGGGGACTGGATTCTCTCACAGGCGAAGCATCAATACTCAACTTACCTGACCTTGCTGCTCCAGCATTAAAGGAGGATACGACAAGGTTATTCGTATCTCCTACGCGGGATGTGATGGTCCAGAAGAAGCAAGCCATAGATCCATCTGGGACTTCTCATTTGCCCTTTTTTCATAACAGTTCATCTTCCAGCAACATTAACAATCAGAGACAGTCGCAGATGGTGTCAGGTGTTTATGCCAACAACGCTATTAATAATAGTGATTATGGTATCAGCAGGTATCTCGATGATACAAATAAAGATACTCAAATTCCGCAAAGTGCTTCAAAATCAAACAGACGAGCAACACCAAGCATGTACCTCGACGATTTATTGGGTTAGAGAGAAAAACAAAGAAAAAAAAAAAATTTAAGATTAATACTAAAAGAACTTAATTTACATTAGATAGACAACCTTTCCTTCTAAAAAGATCTTTGAAGGATCGCGAAATATACCCGCTAGTTATTAGTTCTTTTCATTCACAAGCTTAAAGTACTGCTACCGTTACTTTAATTGGTAATAACACGATGATTAAATATCAATAGCCTCAGTAACCAAGAAACTGTAGCGACATCAGAAGACATACCACACACTTACTCTCCCCTTATTTTTTTTTTTTTTTGTCGAGCACATACAACGAAATGCCCCTCTGTGGAGGAGAACAGAAAACTAGTAAGTATATTAGGTGAAATTAAATGCTGATCTAGCTTGGCTTTATTTCTTATTTTATTTCCTTTTTATTTTTTAACTCACGAGCAAGGTCATATGGAATAATTTTAGTATACTAACAAACTAAGTACAAAGGAAGATAGTTATACTCGGAGATGGTGCATGCGGTAAGACTTCATTGTTGAATGTATTTACAAGAGGGTATTTTCCACAAGTATATGAACCCACGGTTTTTGAAAATTATGTCCATGATATTTTTATCGATGGCCAGTCAGTGCAGTTGTCTTTGTGGGATACAGCAGGACAGGAGGAATTTGATAGACTCAGATCGCTTTCGTATTCAGACACTCATTGTATTATGTTGTGCTTTTCCATAGATTCTATGGATTCGCTCGAAAACGTACAATCCAAATGGGTAGGTGAAATAGCCGACCACTGCGAAGGAGTAAAATTGGTGTTAGTGGCTTTAAAATGTGATTTAAGATCAAAGGAAGAAGATGATAGCACCGCAATGGAAGTAGATCAATTTAATCCATATTCACAATCAAAGCCTTCTCGACGTAAGAGATTAGTGAGCTATGACGAAGGAGTAGCAATCGCAAAAAAAATCGGTGCTTTGAGGTACCTAGAATGTTCAGCTAAAAGTAATAAAGGTGTCAATGAGGCCTTTTCGGAGGCAGCTCGATGTGCACTTAATGCAAAGCCGAAAGGCGCTTATGAAAACGATCCACCAAAGAAGAGTTGTGTAATTACATGAACAGGTTTCTCTTACAAAATCAAAAAGGAAGAATCCAGGGAAACAAGAGGAAAAGTAGAAAAAAAAAAATTGGCAAAGGAAAGTTAGAGAAGGGAAAGCAGATCCAAAGATAAGACATTTGCCTTTATTATTTACCTATGTGTAATAATTACTACTGCGAGGATTTGTTATTTGTATCAATGAGATCGCATAGCCCATACATAAGATTGTATTTGTTCTTTGAAATAGTTTGATAAACTGTTTAAGTAGCGATGCTTTTGTAATATTGCTGATGGTTACTCAGTAAATGGGTTTTTTAATTGCTGGTCTCTAGCCAGCCAAATGTCTTCTGAGCATCCACTTCTCTTCTTCTTTTCTTCAAATTTGTTTTTGAAAAAACTTCGAATGTTTACTCTGCGACTCAATTCAGATTCTGATATATCTATGGTAGCATGCTGTTCTTGGTTCAAGAAAGTACCATGCTTCAACGCCACCCAAAACTTTTCTCTTTGGTATTGGCAAGCTGTATACGTCCCGTACCTATAAATATTTTGAATTTGTCCACCTAATGCATAGCACAGAAGTAAATCATCTAAAACGGAAACAAGAGACAACTGGCTTGGAAATTGTTTGTCATTGATCTCTTCAATTCTTTGCTTTTTTAAGCTCAAGTCTAGTGGCTTATCCTCGGCGAGCGACAAGAATTCTTCCAAATTTTTTTCGCTGCCACCTTTCATAGCATTAGGAACGTCTCGCTCTCTCTGACTACCTTGTTAATATAGCTGACGAAGTTTAAAGATCAAACTAGAAGCTAAGAATAGTACGTTCGGAAAAATTTCAAAAAAAAAAAAAAAATTGTATTTGAGAGTGAAAAATGCCTTCACTCAGATTCGAACTGAGGATCTCCTCATTACTAGTGAGGCGCCTTACCAACTTGGCCATAAAGGCTTTTGTTAAGTACTTTTGAATCTGTATATATATTAGCTCCAAAGTAGCTTCTACGAGCTTGTAGGGTCAACAAATTGCTTGAAGTAAATCCTATCTTAACATGTAGGGAATAAAGATTTTTCTTTTTTGTATTATGCGCCTCTATAATTGTTAGCGAAGTAAATCTTCACCATCATGTAACTAGAACTCGAATACCCCATGACTTACTTTGGAATGAGACTTTACTTAAGGTAATTAGCAAGTAGTTATAGATATGATAGAATTTCTAAGTTGGATAGCCTACAGACTTACTTAAGAGATAAAAACTTTATCTGATCTGACAATATTTTCATGAATACAACTATCCCAAATGCGTAGTCTGATTTCCATCTGGGCATTCAACAGCTGGCCTTACTTGAAAATCACATATACCCAGTCATGTCATAGTTCTCATCTGCTTCCTTCATCATGCATGTCGATAAGATTACTCGAGGATGCAACAACGAAAAGCAAGAATGGGTACTTGGCTGAGGCTACCTGCTAGTACTTTTCTTCTGAAATCTGAAACCTAAGAAAAATAAAAAATCAAAGTGAAGTTAAACGGTAGTAACAGAAAGGTAAAAGACAAACCCATGGTCCGTTCATATTTACGGTTGGGAAATTGAGTTAAAAATCATTCATTATTTATAGAATTGGACAAGCAACTGGGTCTATGGATTTCTTCCTATGATTAGAGTTTGTGCGTCGCACTACCATGAAATTTTCATTGTTTCGTCCTGTTTCATCGATGAAACTACGAAGATCAATGCTCGGGTTATTAAAAAGCGTTAGTGTAGGAGGAGCCTGGAACAAAGTAGGGCCTTTATTTATACTGGCTGTCAGAAATTCGTCCTATCTAGGTAATTTAAAACCCCATGAGGGAGCAGTTAATAGCTACAAAAGACTTGGTAGAGGACCGGCATCAGGTGTAGGTAAAACATCTGGTAGAGGTCAAAAGGGACAAAAGGCACGTGGTAAGGTCCCTAGGTTATTTGAAGGAGGACAAACACCATACTACAAGAAGTTTCCCATAGTAGGATTCCGAAGACCACACAAAAGAATCTACCATGATGTAAATTTGGAAAGGATACAAGATTTTTGGAATAACGGAAGAATTCCTTTAAAAGAAGGAGAAACGCTTACAATAAAAGCCATGAGAGATTGCGGGCTTATTAGAGGGGGCTTGAGAGATGGAGTCAAAATATTAGGTGTAGGAAAAGAAATCTTTAATGTTCCACTTAATATTGAAGCTTCCAGAGCTTCTTCTGGTGCAATCAATGCAGTAGAACGATTGGGAAGAAAATTTCTCGCGGTATATCGTACTAAGTTGGGGTTAAGAGCGCACGTGGATCCCGACTGGTTTTACTTGAAGAAGGGTTACTTGCCCCTCCAAGCAAGACCAATTCACAGAAGGGACATAGAGTACTACTCAAATCCAGACAAAAGAGGATATCTCTTGGAAAATAGATCTCTTCTACTTGATCACATAGGACAAACGCGAACCATGAAAAAGACTGTTCGCAAAAGTGAATTAACTAAAGAATTAGAGATGGCTTCCGACAAAAAAGCATCAGACTTTTCTGAATCAAAGATAATATCAATTGCAGATATTTAGTCTCTTAACAGTTTCTAGAATAATTTCTTGTCCTGTAAATATACACAATATGCAATATTTTTCTATATTTCGAAAGATCTTGGCGTAGTCACCGCCAGGGAAGAAGTCAAAGGGTCTTCAACATCGAGAAATACTTGCAAAAGCTTCTCTACAATCTCTTGAACATCATTCAACATTATTTCCTTTCTTGCTCCTGGTTGTAGGGAATCATTTCTTTGCTGATTGAAGCTGTACTTGAACTTGCGCAAAGAAAACATCGCCGCTTTGTAGGTCATCTGTTGAATCTCCTTGATGTTCGCTCTTAGGTTCAACAGTGTATTATTGCCGTCAAGATTCAATCCACGGATACGTAAACCCGACAGTATCACTCTGTTGATAGCTTGGCTAATTTGTTCAGTGTTGGTTAAAGATTGCGATGACAACTGGGTCTCCGATGGTTTGGTAGACTTGGGTTTAAATACAAACCGATTACTACCAACTTTTTGCCTTTTTTCGGATAAAACTTTATCAAAAATGCCAGTGTCTGTGGTTCTCTTCTCTGTGGTTTTTCCCTGATCTTCCAAAAAAAAGCTTCTACCCTCTTCTTCCATCCTATCGCAACTAGTGAGCTTGTTGACTCTCTCCAACAATCTAAAGTTCACCATCTTGCATTCGACTACTATGTCATCCCCATATATTCTTGAATATAGAGCTATGTAGAGGTCGTCGTCCTTCTCCCCTCTTATCATTAGCCCATTGGAATTTTGGTATGTCGCCTTCTCTATCAACATGCAATGCAAATACTCACCTGTTTTATCTTCATCTGAAAAAATTTGTAATGGCTTACAGTATAATAGAAAGAACGGTATCACTTCATGATTTACATATCCTAGTTCTCTGAATCGTGGTCTTCTTCTAATACTATCCATTACCCCTGCATCTTGCTCATACTGGCTCCAAATTTGCACTCCTTGTACTTCCTCTTCTCCTGTTCCTGTCCTAATTGAAATACTCCCCACTCTATGCATCTCAGGCTCCCATTATCTCCATCTATCTTGCTAGTCCTCTGCTGTTAATGATGACTAGGTTCGTTAGACGGGCGTGGGCGAAGGAGAAGGAAAGGTTACACAAAAATGAATAAGATGAGCTATCTGATACTATGCCCAATGAATCTATAAACCGCACCAGGAAGTAGAATAAAAAAAAAAAAGAACTAGGCATGAGTTCTAAGTCTCGAGTCTACTCAATATCAAGAGTATATGCAGATGCTTGTATAAACAAGCCTAGGGAATATTGGGATTACGAGTTTAGTAATAAAATAGATTGGGGAGAGGTGACTAATTATGAAATAATTAAAAAGATTGGTAGAGGCAAGTACTCAGAAGTTTTCCAAGGAATCAATATATTAAATGATGATGCATGTGTGATTAAAGTGCTCAAACCGGTCAAAATGAAAAAAATCTACAGAGAGGTCAAGATACTCCAAAACCTTACTGGGGGTCCCAACGTTATAGGATTACTAGATTTGGTGCGAGACGAGCAATCCAAGATACCAGCCTTGATATTTGAACACGTTAATGATATTGATTTCAGGATATTGTACCCTAGGTTTACTATACAAAACATGCAGTACTACTTTACTCAGCTCTTACAGGCACTAGATTACTCGCACTCCATGGGGATAATGCACAGAGACGTTAAGCCTCAAAACATAATGATTGACCCCGTTAACAAGAAACTTCGACTTATAGATTGGGGCTTGGCTGAATTTTATCACCCGGGCACTGATTACAATGTGAGAGTCGCTTCGAGACACCACAAAGGTCCTGAGTTGTTGGTCAATCTTCAGCAATATGACTATTCTTTGGATCTATGGGGTGTGGGATGCATGCTTGCCGCCATTGTATTCCGGAAAGAGCCCTTTTTCCGTGGTGACTCCAATAATGACCAACTAGTTCAGATAGCCAAAGTCTTAGGCACCCAGGAGTTGATGGATTACTTGAAGAAATATAACTTGACTTTGAGCGACGAGTTCGACGGTATACTTGGTAATTACTCTAAAAAAGATTGGGAAATGTTTATTCCCTCTGGTGCTAACAATGCTTGTGATGAGGTTATTGACCTTATAGATAGTTTATTGATATACGATCATCAGGAGAGACTTACTGCGAGGGAGGCAATGGTACATCCTTTCTTTAGACTAAAGACCACATAGATTGTATACACTCTTAATATTTTTTTAAAAATATTCTGTTGCTAAAATGAATATTCAATTCTTTGAGGACTTAAGTCTATTTTTGAAACAGAATGTAAAGGCTATTGCTTCTTTTCCTTTTGTGTTTGTCTGCTATTTGGTGAAATAGTACCTCTTTTGTCGGGGCTACTTTTTTAAGTACTGATGTCGCAGAATTTCTCTTGTCTCAAAAAAAGGCTTTGCATGAAGACTGACGCACAAGAATGTGTCAAATATGTTGCGACCTGAAACAAAGATGGCTCAGCCATTCCCACAAAAACTGTAGCTGGGCGAAGGTGAAAGTGTACATCGTGATTTTAATATAAGAAACGGTGTATGCGGTTACGAAATGCAAATGAAAGACTGTCTGCGAAAAAATGGTAGAGGAGGTATACGAATGGGTCAAGCAGCAACACAAAACCATGCTCAGGTGGGTGAACAATTGTCTAGGTAAAGAATTGATGGACCTAAAATGGGGTTTGGCAGACGGAGTGACACTAGTGCAGTTAATAAATGCAGTAGTAGGGAAAATGCGAAAAGAAAAAGAGGGAGAAGAATTGTATCGTTTAACGCCTATTCACCAGAACCCCAAGACGAAGCTACAGAAATTGGAAAATGTCAATGACGTTTTACACTTCATGCAATATATTTTGCAGATCAATGTGTGCAATATCAGTGCCTGTGATGTGGTAGAGGGGAACTTAAAACTTAACTTGGGACTAGTATGGTCCATTTATATGTTCTACGTTCAAAGAGGGCTTGGTAAGTTTGCGAAGGGGTTTTCACTTCAAAAACTAAAGGAAGTACTTCTAGAGTGGGTAAATAGTATTATTAGTAGGCGTGGAATTGATCCTATTCACAATCTCAATAAAGATTGGTCATTGGAAGTCAGCAGGCCAGATTTGCTATTTCAGTCCATTCTCGCACACTATCAGTATCAGAAACTCGTTTGCGAGCCTTATGGTAAAAAAGCACAAAACTTGACAAAAGTATTCTTGAAGGCACGGGAGATAGGAATACCGCAACTAGCGGATGTGAACGATTTTAAGGCCTTTGTTCCCGATGAGTTAATAGTGATCACTTGCTTGCTGGAGTGGTACAAGTTTTTGTGGATTGACAAAAAACATCCAGTTTGCACTCGTGATGCACATGGAGAAACTCTAGGTTCTTCGGAGAACCAGAATCTTAGCAAAAGGGATGACCTTGAAGTTGACAAAAGCTTAACAAAACTTAGTTCTGATAACAATTTAAAAGTAGACTTAATTATTGAGAGCATAGTCACCTTCTACGATAAGAAGCGTCAATTTGAATATAAATCCATGAATTTTAAAGTAGACATTGAATCTTCGCAACGCTTACTCGAATGCAATCTCCATTATTTCACAGAACCGCTGATCAAAAGTTTTTGCCAATCAGTGAGTCTGTGTCTCCAGCTACTTTTTTCAGAATGGGAGCTTCTAGAAGAGCAAAGGTTAAGTGCCTTTCTAGACAAATTCGTTATCGTGAAAAGCAGGGCAGAGATGCTTTTAGGTTGTCTTCAACAAATTCATCAATTTCGCATACAGACAAAACCTAGACTAGCCTATGATCAATTACTCTTCCTATCTCATACTCTAAGTGATATGGAAGATTGCCTCATATTTATAGGTGACATGAGAACTGAGGTACGTAACCGGTTCTCTTACTCGTCTTTGCTAGAAGGATTTAAGTACTTGACTGACGTAACTGAGAAAAACGTGCTTGACTCTGCTTTGGCCGGAATTGAAAGATTGCGCAATTATTTGAACGGTGCCTTGGACGAGTCTATCTGCATCGCAGTCAGTAGAAACAATACTTCCACCACATCTTTAACCTACCGGAAGAGGTCTAAAATTCATTCCTGTGTTGAAGCTCTAGACTACATCTTATCCTTTGTCCACAAATTGGATTACTATTGCAGATGTTTTCGCTTCTCAAAATTTCCCTCCGAACTTGAAAGTGCTCTTGGCCCTAGAAATACGCACTCCAAATTACCTGCTGAAGGAATTGACTATGGTCACCTATATCAATTTTTTATAAGCAAATTTCAGAAAAAATACATACTAAGGTCAGAACTCACTGACTTTTTGAGAGAATTAACTACACCATTTTTTTTTGAAAGAAAATCTGATATAGTAGCTGCGTTCGTGGACATTGTGGCTACTTGTGGCCAAATCAACGCCAACTCTGTTGCTCCCTTGCTGCATAGATCAGTAAATACTTCTACCTATGCTGCACCTCACCCCGAGCATTCTGTTAATTTTTTAAGTGATGATGACTCTTATGATATTCATAAATTTTTCCTTCAGCTAGAGAACATCACTATATGAAAATAGTTACTAGAAATTCACCTTGTATTAGTCCTCGAAAAATATAGAGATAACTAAGAGGAAAAGGAAAACATATTTAAATAGCATCCCTCTACACATAGGCCCTAAGATCATAGAAATTTTGCTGATAAGACGTTGAAAATAACCATTATTTTTTTTTTTTTCTTTTTTTTTGTCCTTTCTATCTTTCTCTATATCTCTTTCTCTACTTCTAGGAAGCATTCAGAAAGATTCTTCGGAAAAAGGCTGCAATATAAAACCAAGGCTGTCATATCAGAAGAAGCTAGCATAAGAAGTCTTCGCAAATCAAATGTCTTCTTTGAATCTAAACATTTTCCCTTCTTTATCGGGCAATAAAACTCCCCCTAATGAAGGAGAAGATAGGCTCGCCAGAGAGTCGGATGTTATTGTATCTACTAATATTACACCGCATGCAGAGTATAAAGGATTTTTCATATACGTACTCAGTGCTTTCACGTTAGGCTGCTGGATAGCCTGGACCCTTATACCCAAAGACTTTTTACGAAAAAACCTCCACATAGAGTATTTTCCAGATGAGTACTGGGCCTTGGCCATACCAACATATTCGTTAATGCTAATGTTGTATATTTATATTGCTTTAGCACTTTACAATACAGAAGTGAAGACATTGCCTTTGGATAGTATTTACAATTTTGTGGACGATTATAGCACCATCAGTGGCACACATGAAAATCAGAAAAAGACAAGTCCAGTCGAGTACATTCATAAGCCCTCTAGCGCCGTTAGTGATATGCCTATCACCTTGGTAAACGAAGTTTTATTCAGTGACGAACTTGAGAATATAATGATCATTGAAAAGTAGCTCTATAAAAAGATTAGTTCTTACTATATACTGGTTGGTGGTGGTCTAGGAAGAAGATATTATACTCCATAAAGCATATGGAGTTGTTGCCTTGTTTCCACATCTATATGCATCATAATTTGAGTTTCCCATGTTTCACTCCCAAATAGACTTTTATAACTCATCAAAAAGTTGGCAAACATATTTCTCAAATGTTCAGGAGGCTCTGCATAGTTGCCGATACAAATAATGAAAGCGGCCAAATTTTTCTTTCCTTGGGAGTTTGATAAACCGCCAAATCCTTCATCGGGATTGCAGTTTATAATATTTAGCATTCCTTCGAAACTACTTTCTTTTTCATTATTGTCAAGTAAATATATCATTTGCGAGCACCATTGTACTATGAATTCAGGAAGCCTTAAGGATATAGTAGAAGCTCCCCCTTTAAGACCCATTCTTCCCATACAGATTGCGGCATTCTCAACTACAGTTTGCTGAGTGTCGCTGCTGTTCAAAACAGGAATGACTACGCTCACCAAATTACTCAAATAGGGCTGCATCTTTTCGTAAGGTACTCTCATTGCGATTTCGCCTAGGGCCCATATAGCATTGTTGTATACTGGGAATGAATTGTAAGTCCGATTATTTATCTCGTTACCAATTGCGAGTAGGATGAGATGTAGATTTGGAGTCACAGTTGCATCAAGGATATTAATGGCCAAGTCTCCAAGTAAAGCATACGCTGATTGCCTCACGTCATCTGTGTGGTCGTCGAAGCAAATTAATACCAATTCCATCAAGTTCGTACCGTATTCTCGGACTAATTCTAGTGAATGCGCCCCAAAACCTTGTATCAAGCCGTCAACAAGATCCAAGGCAGTTACCATAAAATCTTTCTCAGGGGCTTCAATAATAGGATTAGTTTGACATTGTTGATCCATTTGAATACAATTTGCCAATATCTTGATGGCTCTTTCGTACGCAGGCACCGCGTATGGTGCAAAGAGTTCCCGCAATGTTGCAGCAATCGATGCCATGCATTCTAAGAGAGGCCACAAAGCAGTGTCATTATCATCAAGAAGTTGCCATTTGTACAACAACGGGGGAAGTAAGGTCTCAATGTATTCCGCTTTGGATGACAAATTTTCGTACCCCATTTTCTCAACAAATGTTTGCACACAGTCATATAAAATTATTAAGTTTTTGCGCTGATATTTTTGGAAACATTTTGCAAAAAGCTCCAATAATGGGCCAATGTACACAGCTATTAACGACGCATCTGCTTCTTCTATAAATGCAGACAAAGCAGAGCATGCTGCTTCTTGAACGACTTTTTTGCTGTCTAAAACGCATTGCACAATTGACTGAAATGTAGGCTGAAAGTAGTTTGCATACTCTCCACCTTCGTATGCCTCCTCTGAGACCCAGGATGCGAACCTAGAAATTGTCCAGCAAGTGATTTGTCTCACTCTTGCCTCATTGTCCTGGAGCCTATCAACTAGGAAAGGAATCAAAGTTGGTAATTTATCACTAGAAAGATCAAGGCAGCTCTTGCTTATGGCACCAAATGCGAGAATAGCAGCTTCGCGAACTGCCCACTCTTGTGATACAATACGTTCTTGCAAAATGGGCAACGATACTTCCAAAACTTCTGCAGGAAAATTCAAGGACATAATATCAAGAGTTGCTGCGGAGCATTTACGCAAACTCCACTGATCAAGCTCCGAATCATCATCTTCATCTTCATCAACATCGGATTCAGAATCGCTGTCACTTCCAGCAATTCCTTTCTGGTTACTATTCTTGGAACTCGTCATATGGGACTCTCTCATTTTGGCATTTTGCGGTTTGATATCCTCATCCCTATCGACGACATCGGCATTGTCATTCTCTTCCATCATTTGTATAAAAAATATCTCCTCCTCAGAATAGACCATTTTTTCGAGCAAGACAGGCAATATGGCCCCCAACTTTGGTACGAAAAGATTCCTGTCGTTCTCTGTATCAGGAGAAGTGGCCAAAGCCAACAAAAATTCACAAGCCTCCAATGCAACTTCTTCGTTTGTATCATGCATCATGTGCAAACAGTAATTTATAACTCCATCTAAATGAGGTACCAACTTGTGAGGTCTCGTGTCGAGTATTTGAACAAATGCGGTGCATATGTTTTTCCTTACCTGACTATCAGGGTCAGTAGCCAACTCAAATAATCTCTGCATTATATTATCGAGATAAAACAACACTTGGTCTGACTTCAATGGGAAAAACTGGTTTATGCAATGAATGGACATGGCTCTTATCTTGCCACTCTTTTCGCAATGTGACAAAGTAAGCATACTACGAATTATGAACCCAGAGGGAGCTTCGCCGTTCATTTCACGATCAAGCGCTACTGCACTATCTTCACAGATCTTGGTCAAGGCACTCATGGCCCCTTCTTGTGTCGTATATGTACCATCGCTCGAGTCTGTGCTTGCGAGCTCTATAAGATGTGGTATTATCTGAGGCCATTCTGCTACTCCAAACAACGAGAACAAAGAAGTAATCACATTTCCAGTAATGTTTCTCACCATACTATCGTCAATCAAAAGTCCCTTCACTATATTATCAAGATACCCTCTTTTATCTAATTGTGTACGATAGTCATTTCTAGCAATACTATTTTTTAAATTTATCCCTGCTGCTGCCCTCACATCTGATCTGGCTGTATTATCAAAGACTAAGATATAGAATAAATAATTTTCAATCTCCAGTTGATGTCTGGCATCTATTAAGGCTTCGTTTGCGAAATGTCTTTCCTGGTTATTAGAAGACAATGTTCCCCTAAAAATTTCGTTGAGCTGTCCTAAAGCTTCACTATTGGGAACCCAGGGCATTTTTTAGAGATTCCTTAAACGCTCACCCTTCGACAGAGGATCAATCTAGTTTATAGCTTCAATTTTTCCTATCCAACTTTTCGAACTTTTTTTTTTTTTTTTGTTGTTTTCTGTACAGGACTACTCACCAGCACAAACGGAGTTCAGCTAAGTATATAGAATATTTTCTTACAAACAATTGATAGCAAGAAAGGTACAAAGGAGAGAAAAACCGGTAGCAAATAAAAGTCAAAATTGAATAGTAGCTAGATTATCCACCAATTGATCTAATTCATCTAAAACAGTGGAATTTTCATACTTCAGATTTTCTTTTCCACGACCAAATCTACGCATGCCATTTTCCTCTAAAGGACTTAAGTTGGAGTTGTGCTCTAGTGGGTAAAAGGTAGGCAGCGAAGGAATGCGATCTTCAGGAGTGTTGATTGGGCCATTACATTTTGCATGGTCGCGCGGTATAGCCTTCGTAGACTTCTCTATATAGGGGTCAAGCCCGTGATCCAGAAGATCGCTGGAGCGGTCAGTGCAAGAAAAGTCATCCTTCATGGTTTCATTTTGATGGTCAAATAGATCCTGGGTGAGTTGATCAAATACTTGAGAATTTCTGAACGATAAGGAATCGTTAGTAGTATTGTCAGTCCTAAAATCCGAAGGCTGCTGTTGCAAATCACCTGACAGATAGGACAGAGAAGCAGAAGAAACCGAATTAAGGGACATGTTAGCGTGCAGATACATTAATGAGGAGTTTCTTCTCGACTCTTCGGAAGCAACGTTGCACGGATTCTGGAAAGAGAGGTCATCTCCCTCGTGGACAGCATTGCAAGACGGCTCTAGTTTATCATTTCTACTGACATTATCTGCATTAGAGGAGCTTTCTTTGGTTCCTCCCTTATTTCTAGACTTTTTTATTACTAAAGGCATTTCAGAGTCTTCGTCATCGGCATAAACACTGTTGTTTTCTTCTTGAATCAGCTTAGATTCTTCGTCTTCCAGTATGTCAAAACTAGCAGCTTCAGCGGTAAGAGGAATGTTATACTGGTCATCTGTCTCGCTTATCATAATTCCAATATTTTCAAAAGCTACAACTTTGTTGGAATTTTTCTTTAGGGAAGAAGATTCATCTAACTTGGTGGGAAGGGAAGCTTCAACATTGTATTTGTTCTCAGGGCTGCTCTCGACGTCTTCGTTTCGCCTTTTAATATTCTTCTCTATCTGCTCATTTTTAAAGCAATTAAGTCGTGCCAACCTTTCCCTGTAAGTCTCAAGACATTCTGCAGGAACAAAACCAATTTTACCGTCCTGCAAATGTTGTCCTTGTTCGCTTGAACCAAGATTTCCCCGCTCAACCGACCTGGCTTTCTCTTCTTTTGAAAGCTTGCGGATAAGCCACCAATAATTGTCCTGGTCATCTAGAAGGTACACTGGCTCATTTCTTGTCAATGTACAATGCTGGGGGTCCGGCCCCGAAAAATAACATAGACCATAATGCTTATCGGGCTCGAGTTCAACAGGCGGTGAACGAGGTGGTGAAATGGGCATCCCTTCTGCATCAGTGCCAATCCCATTGTCAAGATCTTCGTCTTCATCCTCATCGTATTCATATTCGGTCTGGTTGCTAGTAATTTCGTCACTATCAGATGCAAATTGCCCATCTGGTGCAAGAGCATCAAAGTCGTAGAACTCATGATCTCCATTTTCTATAGAATCTCTACCTTCCATGGTGTCCTTAGCTTCCTCGTATACTGCATTGGTGACCTTATTGCATGAAAAATTCAAGTCAAGGTCTTCTTTGTTGTCTGAGTCCCTAATGTAACTTATATCTGCAAATATATCTGGCCTTCCCACTTTATTTCTTTCCTCGAAAATCTTATTTGCGTTAAATGCATCATTTGCTCCTTCTACTAGTCCTTCAACCATAGGCTGACTAATCTGTTTACTTGCACCGGCATGGGCTTTATTGATAATCACTGATGAGCCTTGTGATTGATCTGTTTGGTGTGAAGCCCCTGATACTTCCGAAGAAAGCGAACCTTTTCGGGGTGGCTTAAGCAAACTCCCTGTCTCATCTGAGGTACTCATTCCAAATCTATTGAGTAGACAAAGAGAGGGAAAAAAAATCCCAAACAAAAAGAATCCCCTTAAATGATCCAGCTAAGGGCGTGTGTGTCTTTTTTTTTTTTTTATAGAAAGTTGTTCTCTTTGAGAAGAGGGAAGAAAAAAAAAAAAAAAAAATTGGTGATTTCGGATCCATCATACTTTTCAGAACAAAAACACGTAAGCTTAGAATTGAGTTCATTTTAGCATGTTTACACCAGTTCACGTTCTCTGTAACATAATTATGGTCTTAGACGGATGATGATAAAAAATGCATCTCTCTTTTGCACAAGGCATTCGCTTCCTTTCAAAAAAGAGGTCACATCAAGTAGGTTAGCTGAGTAGGTTAGTTGAGTAGGTTAGCAATGAGTATAAATCCACATTGCTGCGTAATTTCTTTTTGCACCGAACCTCTTTAAAAAGGTGGATTTTTGTATGGTTTTACTGCCAACGAAGAGGAAACTAGAGAGACAATCCTGTCAGCGACATTGTGGAGAAATGACCGTTTTTAACGATGCCTAACCGGTTTAAGAAGCAAAGAGTCATCTAGGTGAAGTTAAGTGAGGGCCATATGAAGTCATTAACCGTAATAGCGAGTCATTTCTGCGAGCAAGATTGGGAAGTTCTAGACATGTAGCAGAGCCTCCTGTAGAGAGAGGTGTCATTATGGTGTCGCATCGCGTTTATGACATAGTAGGTGACAATTGTTTTCGATGAAGACAGAAAGAACAGTGGCAGCCGACTTATTTAATTATCTGCTGTGCTTACATTATCCTGTCAAGGGAGGGACAGGACAAATACGCAGACTGAATGCAACTTTTGCAGCAACCATGACCACTGGCAGGGGGCAAGCAGTTCCGGTTTTTCTCTTTTTTTCTGTTTCCTTTTTTATCAGGGGCTACATATGTTCTCTGCTGGTCACGGAGATTACTCAATCAAATAGAAGAGCAACTCTACTGTGTCTGGAGAGTTTCTTTTTTCTTTATTTTTTTTTTTTTTTCTTTGATACTTTGACAGGTTTTTCGCTTAGACCCGTATACTATAGGCTTTTTTTTATATAGCACTTCCTATCGGGATTTCTTGCTTAGCCGTTTCTACAGGGAGTTTCTTTGTGTCTAGCATTTGGAGACAGACAACAAATGCAAGGAGACACTTTCTTTGTCCTGTTAGAGAAGGCCTTTGAAAAGAGAAAAGTCAGCTGCTCGATATTGGCAACAGTATCTATCACATGCTCGCTTATGTGACGAACGTCGCCAAAGGATAAATCTTAAAAGAAAAAAGAAATCTCAAAAGTATATGGAGGATGAAGATGAAAACATATGTATATATATATATTGAGGTCAATTAATGGTCCAGGAATACCATAATAACTGTATTCACTTTACTGTTGTAAACTTCTCACGTCTTCCCCGGGCCACCCCCCACCTATTATATAAAAAAAAAAAAAATTCAAAAAAAAAAATTCGCAGCTGTCTACGTCATATTACAAGTAATCAAGATGTATCTCTTGAAATTTATTAGACGCTGATTTTGCTTCTTTTGTGTTCTATTTAATATTAAATAAATGCATGTGGATGATTCGTGATGAAAAACTCACTAAGCCAATGATGGCAAATACCATCGAAAGCAGTGGCAGCAAAAAGTATCAATTTTAATCGTTGTAAAACGCACTCATGGCTGTAAATGCATTGGAACTAATGGATGTAGAACGCATCGGATCTACCGGTTCTAAAACGCATCAGAACTAATGGCTTCGCATCAGAACTAATGGTTGTAGGATATAACAGTTCTAAAACGCATCGGACATAATGGATGTAGAACGCTTCGGATCTACCGGCTCTAAAACGCATCAGAACTAATGGTTGTAAAACGCATCAATACTCATGGCTGTAAAACATACCGGAACTAACGGCTGTAGGATATAACAGTTCTAAAACGCATCGGACCTAATAGATGTAGAACGCTTCGGATCTACCGGCTCTAAAACGCATCAGAACTAATGGTTACACATAAGAATTAATGGTTGTAGGATATAACAGCTCTAAAACGCATCAGAACTAATGGTTACACATCAGAACTAATGGTTGTAGGATATAACAGCTCTAAAACGCATCGGACCTAATGGTTACACATCAGAATTAATGGTTGTAGGATATAACAGTTCTAAAACGCATCGGACCTAATGGATGTAGAACGCATCGGATCTACCGGTTCTAAAACGCATCAGAACTAATGGTTACACATCAGAATTAATGGTTGTGGGATATAACAGTTCTAAAACGCATCGGACCTAATAGATGTAGAACGCTTCGGATCTACCGGCTCTAAAACGCATCAGAACTAATGGTTACACATCAGAACTAATGGTTGTAAAACGCATCAGACCTAATGGATGTAGAACGCATCGGATCTACCGGCTCTAAAACGCATCAGAACTAATGGTTACACATTAGAACTAATGGTTGTAAAACGCATCAATACTCATGGCTCTAAAACGTATCGGAATTAATGGTTATCAAACGCAGTAGAGTCAATGGCTGTAAACACGCACTAAATCTTTTCACAAAACATGTAGTATCCCATTATTTCCTTCCTTTTTTTTAAAAAAACTCTTTTCCTTATGCACTGTTCGTAAGTAATTCCCCTCTCTCGTCTGTAGCAACGGGATTTGGAGAAAGAGATAACAGTCCCGTGCCAAAGGAGTCAGCCAAAGTACTCTGGTATTGGCCTTTAGGTGAATTTAGCGCTTGCAAATATGACATCTTCTTCCTGATCCTCTTCAATTGATATTTTATAGGAATAAATGGGTAGAGCCCGGTTTTCTCCTCATAGAGCTTGAGCTTGAGAAACACAATCACCGCTGCCCAGTACAAGATGTAGGAGATCACGCTACCGTAAGTGGCGGTATTTGTCCAGCCAAAGATAGCATTTAAAACCGTCCACCAGCCGTCTGTAAGTCCATTACAACAATTGACATGCCAAATAGTGTTGGTAACATCATATGATCCCGGGCCGTTTCCGGTCTCACTCACATCAAGCCCCCCACATAGACGCACAAATCGCTCAAGTTCAAAAAACCAAACTCCACGACTCATCAAACCGGCACTCACTACGTATAAGAAACATGTCAGGACAATCAAAAAGAGTTTCAATGACAACCGATTACCCCCACCGTACAAGAGCAAGCTGATGACAACCCCGAAGCTCAAGCCGGCAGCTATGGCAAGCGGGAACGACGATGGTGGCAGCGATACCCCTATACCGCCTACAAAAACAATGGCCTCAAGTCCCTCTCGAAGAGTGGTCACGAGAGGCAAAATAGTAAGAAAATATTTCTTTTTGAGGGATTTAGTTTTACACTTATTCGCCACTTGCTCCTGTCCTTCCTCTCCATCAATAGGCAACGCTTCTTCTGCATTAGATTGGTAAGCCCCCCGCAATTTCATCCACCATTTTTGTTTCAAGTTCTTATTCACCCGGAGCAATCCGATCCCGACCACCGTAATTATAGCGCTCGAAAGTATCGAAAAGGCTCCTTCCCATATTCTTTCAGTATACGACCAGTAGTCTTTTCCTAGGATATTAAAAGCTGCGATAAATATACTTCCCAAGACCAAACACACCGATAGTCCCAAACCGGCCCCTACGAATACTTGCCTCTTCATTTTTGTTTTAATTTCCTCGTTCTTTCTTTCTCCTTCCTCTCTCTGCTCATCATTTACTCCCTCTTTGAACTTGATCTGTTGTTTAATAAACGATAGAAGAACCGATATAATAATGCCCGTTTCTATCGTTTCTCTCAAAATAATAAAGAAGATTTGTATCGAGAAATACTTGTCAAACAAATCCATCTCGCTATTCTTATTCAGCTGCTCCTCGACCTCTAGCTTGCAAGAGTTAATTGGAATAGCTTTCTATTGTGTTTTTGTGTATATATATACTATAATATGTGATATATGTAGAAGGAAACCACTTGAATTTTTTTTTTTTTTTTTTTGGTCAGTCAAAAGCGATCTCGGAGTTCGTACCAAAAACCACCAAAGAAAGTCTACGTCTAATGTAGGAGTCAAAATTAAAGCTTATTATTCAAAAACACAGTAATATCAAGTAGCTTGTGCCCGGCAATAAGGCATCCTTTTCTAATTCTCTATGACAGAGACGCTTCTCTCTAGGGAAAACTATAGTAGCCTTACAAGTAGACAAGCGAGTACTAGACGGAAATAAAAGGAAATAGAAAGAATATAAAGAGGAAAACATGAGAAAGGAAAAGAAAAAAAAAAAAAAAACAAAGCTGAATGGAAAGATAGTTAGGTGTTTGTAATCGCGTAGTTCACTTATTATTAATTCAGCAAGAATTCAAAAATTGAGACAAAATCAAGCTTGCAAACAATAACACCTCAAGTTTCCGAAAAAGAGGCCCCAATTGGGTTCAGCGCGCACTGTCTTCGTAGATGTCGACTGTTGCAGTCAAACAAGTGATATACTTGTCATCTTTGGTATATGCCTTGGCACTAACGATATACCTTCCAGGAGGTACCTCTGGGGGAAGTTCGAATTCCTGCTTTATATTTCTCCAGCCTTTCTCAATGGGACAATTCTCGTTTATCTTGGCGAGCTGCTCGCACAAGTCAAAGCGTTGGTGAACCAACTTTATAAAACCATATGCGACATCTACATCAACATATGCACCATTCTCAACATCTCGAGAAAGATATCCCTCCGCGTAAACGGTCAAGTTGGTACCACCAACCGGAGGGTTAGGGTGAATGACGACTTTATCCAACAGTAGTATCTGTTTCTCGGAGATATCACACACAGAGACTGGCGAATCCCCAGGCACGGGCTTTTCATCTACCCCATTGACATAATGGTTGTTTCCGGTGAGGTATTTTCGGCCATTACTTGAAAGACGGCCCAAAAGCCCCTCGTAGTGGCCTAAAGAAAGCATCGGGTTCGAAAACGCCAATGCCACCAAACACGCTGTCAAATAGCTTTTTAATGCTACCATTTTCTAACTGATATATCTTATGGTTTCTTTCTACTTCTTTTCTATATTATTGTGAACTAAACCAAAAAGGAGGCAAGCTTCATTATCAATAGACTTACGAGTTTCCTGTGCGATTATTACCTGTTGCAAACTATATACAGGACTCTCAGGTTTGCTGATAAAACCCTTATTAGAATCTCATGCATCCTACACAACCAGCAGCCAGTCCTTACTTATAGGTAGATGGTAAGAAAAACTTCTATGCTATAGACTCTATTCTGAAAGTATTAAATTAGTTACCATTGTATCAAACCTCTCTCTTAAAAGTTTCGCCTCGATCTGTAATAATTCTTTATGAATATTGGCCCCGTTAGTCGTTTTTAACATCTCCTGTAGTTTGGACTCAGGGAGCTTCCATATGATAGAATCAGAGATAGCTGTGTAGCACGTATCACCAAAACCAGCACCCTTTTGGAACAAGTCGCCGAAAGCAGTCATTGGTAAAATGTTGGAGCGAAGTGGATGCGAGCCATCCTCAATCGTCCAAACCGATGACACTAAGCCAGATTCAATAATGAAAAAGGAAGGACGTTGGCAAGCACTGTTATAAAAGGTGTAGCCTTCCGGTACATGTTCTTTGACTAAGAAAGGAGTAAGCTTGGACCAAAACTTTTTCGTTCTTGTCTGACAAGCCCTGAAACGTGATTAGCAATAAGGGCAAAGGCTGCTTATTGAAAGGGGCTTCGGGAGCGGGATAATAGTGAGAACCAAAATCCTGTGTGTCTTTAACACTTTTGGTAGCCGCTTCAAGAACTTGAGTACTTCTGGGAGTACCATAGGTTCCCTCCACATTCAAAATATGTTTGTTATAATGCTGGGGGTCAATGGTATTGCTGATATAGGTCTTTGAAAGGGCATTGTTTGGAGCAGCGCTCTTTTGCTCTTCCAAGAGACCTTTGTAAGTCACAAGGAATGAATTCTCACACCACTCGAGTGCATGGTTTAAGGAACCGAAAAGTTGAATAGGATATGTTGTTTCTGCTTCCCATAACCTGGCGTCTCTGAGGGCCCTAACTGTGTCATCATCGTCCGCAAAAGAGGAAATTATGAGTTGAACGTCATGCTCATTCAAGAGATTAAGTATTCTGATGAGCCTTTCTGCTGCAGAAAAGTCTATTGTCATGACACTCTTCATGTCCAAAATCAAAAACCTGATTGGTTGTTCTTGGAACTTCTTTTCTTCAAACCTACTTTTGATCACATTTTCTACACCACCAATTGAGCCGAAAAATAGTGTCCCTTCAAGTTTTATGATGCAAATCTGATCTCCAACATCTTTCAAGAAGTTCTGTTGCTTAGGATGTCTTAAGACATTTGAACGAGCAACATTTCCTGTATAAATCCCGCGTACAACTGGACGCCTAGCGGCCTCAATAACGAAGGAGACGCAAGCAAGCAAAATTCCTACCAATATACCATAAACGAAGTCCCAAACTCCCATTACAATCACAATAGTTATGATGGTAAAATACTCTATTTTTCGCAATTTTCCCCAGGTGTCATGTAATGCTTCTTTCAATAACTCGTACCCCAATAAAAATATAAGTGAGCCAGCAACAGTTAAAGGAATGTAACCAATAATTACAGGTCCTGTAATCATCACTCCAGCTGTCGCAACTGCTAGCAACACACCAGCAATGGCGTTCTCTGCCCCTGCCTTCATGAACAAGACAGAGTTTGTGTATACCAAATAATTTTGAATTGAACCCACTAGTCCAGAAAAAAAGTTGGAATATCCATGTGCTAAAAGTTCCTTATCCACATCATATGTGTCATTCCCTACACTTATTGCTAAAGCTGGCACATTAATAGGCACATGCAAGATCCCGAAGAAAGTTAAAGCTAACATCGTATAGAACTGCTTAAGGATAACCCACCAATCAATCAACTGAAAATCGTACAACTCATAAAAACTGTACCAAGGAGCGTTATCTTCCACCGAAGGAAAAAGCCACCCTGCATCTCTCGCCTTTTGCAATGATAAAGAAGGGAAAAGATAGATAATGGAATGGAAAATAATAAACACCGCAATGAAGTAAATAGGTATTAAAAGACTACTGTGGACTTTACGCTCAAGCACTATTAAGGCCGCCGTCACAAGTACGGGGGTAAACCATCTTGAGAACACCACATAGTCTGAGAACATAAACTTTAATGTCTCCATATTATACAAAAAACTACCTTGTATCCTTGAAGTCACTTCTAATCCTGTGATTACTAAAAAATATCCAACTCCTCCAATGCATCCTACAAGTATATGGCGAGGAAAAAAACCTACCAAGGCACCTAACCTCATTTTGCCTAAAATAGCGAAAATAGTACCTGTTACTAGAGACAGAATGGCAAATGAGGTGATGGTATTCGCAACTACTTTTTTTTGGTCCTCAGGAGCACTTCCGATCTCACCAAGTATAGAATATGCCATCGCATGAAAAAAAGGCGTTACTTCTATCATCTCCGAGCCCACCCCAGCAGTGAATGCCGACAAACCCAAAGAATAAACCAACTGCGATACAATACAGGAAACATAAAACATAGTAAGTCCTGTTGGGCCCAATCCGCTGAAAGCACTCTCTGTTGTGGGAAACATAATCATTCCGTACGACAACCCATCCAATATATTCAATAAGGTACCAAGAAACACTGCTGGTAAACATCTTAATGCCACTACTATGAAGCCAAGCACTCCCCTTCGTTTAGGTAATTTTTCTTGCTCTCCTTGCTCGAGTGTGCCCACTTCGTAGTCTCTTTCTAATGGTTTCTTAGCACTTGTATGATTCTCAGAAGTTCTAGTTTTTTGTTTCGAAAGAAGCGGAGTCCGCGAACTCGTCCCCAATAAATTGTCCGCTTTAGTCGGTCTTGTCCAGGGAGAAACATCCTCTTCTAGGCATTCTCGTGGCGATAATTCGGTACTAGCTCTGTGTTTCTTCATCAGGTATGCTCTTTGAAAGCTTCCTGGTACCGGCTTAGTTACTCTCTCTTGTCCTATCTGATCCATTGATACATTAGATACATCGTCGTCATCATCCTCGGTCACTCCAATCTTGGCCAAAGTTGCAGTTTGTGACTCAATTGCCTCTCCTGAGTTCACTACTGGCGAAACTACTAGCAGATTTGTTGCTCGATGTCCTAGACTTCCGGCAACAAAGCTTCTGCCATCGATCCCAATCGACCGCGGACTGCTGTAAGTTCCAAATGAAGTTCCAAATGTATCTGAAGCTAACAGCTTTGATCGCATGCGAAAAATATCGTCTCCCATGATCCTCTGTCTATGATTCTGTCCTCCACTGCTACCTCCAAAGTTACTTATGTCGCCCATTATGGCTGTCCTCTCTTTTTCTCTTCCGCTTCTGTTCACTTTCGCTAGCTTCTTCTCTTATCTACCTTGTTTAGACTTTCCATATTAATCTACGTCATCCATTGGGCCAATGAGTCGTGTCAATTCATTTTTATTTTTAATGCTACTTTGCTTATCGCCCTATGGTATTTGCAATCTTTCAATAATCGTTTTCACTAGATCACATGAAGATGATTGTTTACGCCAGTCCGTTACGCCTTTCAACTATATATAGAGAAAGAGTCTTGGTGGGTGTATGCGTGTACGTGTACGCGTGTTTTTCTATTTTTTGTCCAAAGCACTATTTATTCTTGTGCACAACATTAAATGCCCTATCCTGATCACTCTATCCTGATCGCTCTATCCTGATCGCTCTATCCTGATCGCTCTATCCTGATCGCTCTATCCTGATCGCTCTATTCTGATCACTCCTTCCGGACACTCTATTCTGATCACTCCTTCCGGACACTCTATGCAGAGGCTCTATCCAAATAATTTATAGATTGTAGCAAAATTACAAAATTTTTGTATAGCTCTCGTGCCATGTCCGGTAGCATCCAATCGAAAGTCTCAGCCTTTATTCTAGTAGCTTTTTGACTCCCACTAAGAGTTAGTCCCAAACAAAGCTTCCGTTGTCGATAAAGTACAAAGCGAAGTGATGTCGTGTGTGTACCGTCGTTGGCCTATCTCATCTCCCATATTGGCACGGTAGCTGGCAAAGGAGAGAAGGCAAGGAAAAGGTCCAGAGAAGCGATTTGCTTTTCCCATATTAAAACATAAGGATCAATATCTCTAAGGAAGATAAAACTTTGGGTTAAAGAAAAATAACGGAGGCCTGGGAGCTAAAGAATTTAATTTATGGTTTTCCATTCAAGAGGACTTTCCAGTGTGGGTCATAGTCCAATTAGCTCAAGAGAGGCGACGCCGGAATGTACCGTTTCCACTATGAACAGGACAATGTTGGGAATGCCAAGACGGCGATCATCATCAATGAATTCGAACGTATCAAATAACTCGAATCTCGTGAGAGCACTGTCGATAGCCAGTCTCGATTCGCCTCGGAACTCTATTTTTTCCCCAGACGAAGAAGCAGATATAGAAGCACAGGATTTGCGACTCATAAGGCCACCACAGGGAACTTCTGATGCTAGAAATTGGAACTGGATCGACTGTGACGAGTGCTACAGAAATGTGTCAAAGCGAAGTGCTAAAGAAGACAGCGTTGCGGTGGTATCAGATGACGAACAAGATCAGCTAAAGAGACCGATATTGTATCCGAAAAGAAGAAGCAAGCAAGGTATTTTGGAGAAAACAGAGAAGACAATAACTGCGAATCAACCACAGTATACCAAGACGGAGTACCCCAAAAAAGAGCATGCAGCGACAGAAAATTCCAAGATTGAAAATTCCAAGATTGAAAATACAAAGGCTGAAAATATAAAGGCTGAAAATATAAAGGCTGAGAAAAAGAAGAATAGCTTGAGTCCATTACAGGTGGAACTGGACTCGCTAATGGAGAACAGACCGGTATTGGTCAGTGGTGGGGATCTTTCCGAAGACGAAATCTTATCTGAAGGGAGAAGAAAAGGACCAAAAATGTCGCGGACCATGGGTACCTACAAAACCTGTAGCTCTCTTACTCTGTTTTATCACAATAAGCGACACCTTTCTAAGGATTTGCGAATGGAATTGTTGAATGTCAATAATCTACTGGATAGAAACATAGAGACGAAATACACTAAGACGACAGATATTTTAGAGAGAAGGCAAAATAGAGTGGATGAGTCAATACTGGAAGGAAAGACTAATGTATTCGAGCAACCTATTATAAGTAATAGCAAGCAGCAAGAGCAAGACGATATGATAATGAAATGGAACAGGAAGTGGAATAAGTCGCTGCTTAAGGAACAATTTAGCACTGATTTACATGATTCATCTAGTAACGATATTCTTTATTTTCAGGATCGCCCCGTTGGTAGCGAAGGGGGGTTTCTTTCTAAAAAGCGTTTTAGAGATGACGACGATTATGAACCTTTCGACAACTAATCTTTATGTTTTTTTTTTTTTGTTTTTCTTTTTTTTTCAAATTGCAGTTTATTCTAGTAATGCTATGTATTATATTAGTTACTTATAATAGAGGAGCATAGAAGAGGTATTTTTCCGTCCTCTTTTTTTTTTATATATATATATATAATTCTTTTCTTCTGTTACCTGAGACTAACTGACTAATGCAAAATCAAAGATTAAAGAACAACTTCCTCATCACTAGCATTATTCATCTCCTCGAAAAAGGGAAGTTTTAACACCTCCTTGGACAAAAGTCGCTTGTTGGGGTCCATATGAAGACAGCTATACAATAACTGAAAAAAATGCTTGTGGTTATGATAATTTTCCAATGCATGTTGTCCTTCTTCCTCATTATCAAGGAAATCTTCTCTTTTGGGTTTGTTCAAGCTATCGCCATTTTTATTCATGACACTCAAAGTGTCATTTACAACGCTATCATCGGGAATACTCTCATTCTCTTTTTCAAATTTCAAGAAATCAGCGGCTAGTTTCACAAGGTTACCATTGCTTTTGATAGGATAATCTGAGAAGTGGATTTCTAGACCACAACCATGTATTTCTGCGCATTTCTGAAGTTTATCAATGCCAAACACTTGTGATAATTCTACTACGGCGTCGGTATCATCAGGCGAATTGAAAAAGGGAAATTTCCGACAAATGATTGATAGTCCAATAATTCCTGCTGACCACACATCAATTTTAGTAGTTTGATTTGTACATTTAAATAAAACCTCAGGCGCACGAAATCCTCTAGTGCCGGCTCGATTGGCCCTCCTTGGTGGTCTTGGGTCTTGTTTTGGGTAAGCCGCTTTGACATTCAACCTTTTATTGTGTGAACTATTGATACCTTGTTTTTCCTTCGAAATACAAGGGCAGATGGATGTATTCTTATAAGGTGCGTTTTTGTCAATTTTTTCGGCTAATCCAAAGTCAACCAAAACTCCTTTTCCAGTAAAAGGGTCATAGAGAAAATTTGTTGGTTTTAAGTCTCTATGAAGGACATCTTTATCGTGTATAAAGCTTAATGCTTGAAAGAGTTCCCACAAATACTTCTTAACCCCTTTTATTGGCAAATCCCTAAAAAAATCCCGAAAATCTGCGTGATGATAAAATGGTAAAATTGCTACAACCTGATCCTGATATCTTAACACATCCAATAAGGGTGCTATACAAGATTTCCCTGTCAACAAGTAAAGCAACTTGAGTTCATTGTAAATTCTGTGAGGAGAGGAGGTAACATAAATCTGTTTGAGAGCCACAATTGGATTCTTGCGTCTTTTCGGTGATGCCCTCTTGTTATGTAAAGGTGGCATTCGCCAAATTTCGGACCCCATTTTTATGCTACCATTCAAGGCCTCTGCTTTATACACGCTGGAAAATGTACCTTCACCTATCTTATCAATTAAGCGATAGTTTGATGCTAGCGAAGGGAAACACTCGACTAAGTGATTCATTTCTTCTAAAACCTCCAACAGAACGCTGTCTTCCTCCTCATCGTTATCTTCATCTGTGGGTCTTTCCCTCTTAGTAGTGACTCCCTTCGTTTTCATTTCATTATTAGATCTTTCATTCTCTTTTTTATGTACGCGGCTTTTGACATTATGCTTCTCCTTTATGCTGTCGTCTACACCCCTTTCAGACTCTTCACCATTTTCCTTTATAGTCTCTGAATTTTCTTTACCCAAAGATTTTTGAAGGTTATTACTGCGAATGTACTCCGCTCCCAACTGTTCCTGTGGTGGGATGTTCTCCTTAGCCCCTTCGTCAAGCTTGAGGCTTTTATGTCGTACACTGTCTTTAAAAGGATCCTCGTGGGTGCTGTATTTTCTTTTCATGGCGTCCCTGTTCTCTTTCTCTGGGTCGCTGCATTTCTTGTTAGGCGACAACTTCTCGGTAAAGTTTTTGAATGTGTAGTATATGCTATCCATCATACTTTATGAGGAATTGTTTTTAGGGGCCCTGTTACCACTGGTATAGTTTATAAGCAAAAGAGTTTAGACGCCAACCACGCTCTCCGTAAGATAAACATTATGATGCTGCCTAATGTCGCAATTTCCTTGTGTCGTCTTTTGCGCGACATATTTTTTTTTTCTTAAGGGCACCCGAGTCGTTGAAAAATTTCACATCAGTCTTTGAGAGAGGGAAGGAATTACCTCCGGATAATAATAAGTATGATTCGTCCCATACTAAAAAACAACACTCATAGTGGACACAATATTCAACAATATCGTTCTCTCAAGAGGAGGTTGGCCTATCCACAAACTTATAAACCTCAAACAGTTCCCTTGTCTCATCCTAAAAAGGATCACTCCAGTTTTTTTCAAAGGCATTTGAAAGCGTGGCTAGGTCCTGTCAATGCAAGAGGCGAATATTTCAGGAATAAGTACTATTATCCACCTCAGAATCACAAGCCTAAATATATTGTCCCTGATGGAAACACCGTTGTAACGCATGGCCAACCCGAAGCCCAGGAGAGTCGAAGATTTTCAAACAACCAAAGAGACCCTTCCTTGCAACCGTTTCCTTCTAACCCTTACTGCAAAACAGCATATATCATTTCCGATGAATTGAAACAAAGAATTATGGACGATGTGAACGAAAATGGCTTACATGTACAGGAAGTCGCTCACAAATATGGCATAAAGATAGCCCGAGTAGAAGCTATTGTAAAGCTTGGAAAGATCGAAAAGCAATGGCAGGAAAACGTAAGTATACCTTTTTATCTGAAGCAATATCCCTAGTTCTGTGATGATTCAAAAAAAATATATTCGATTAGTCTTTAAGACACCTACGTGGTTAGAATCTTTTACATTACTGACGGACAACCAGGTCCCTTCGTTTCTTACTCATATTGCGAATAACAACTAACGCGATCTAGAACAAAATAGATAAAGACTTGGAAAAGTTCTCAAAAGTTATGTACCGCATGTTTCCCTTATACGAGCCTCCTGTTCAGGCAGAAAACTTGACAGAAATTCCAACTCCCCAGAGAACTTTGCACCAACGATTCTTGACTATTTCAGAATCCGAGCCTTTTGGTCCTGTCGATGCCGCCAAAGTCTTCGATCTCGAACCTGCTCAGCATACTTTAAATAAACTTACTGAAATTAAAGAAGACGGGTCCATTTCTAACCTGAAGCCCCATAAGGTGAGTACTGCCAATGAAAGAGAAAACGACAGATCCCTATTTAAGTTTACTCACTCGAATGTCAGCGATGTGGGTTTCCGCTATGGTGCTTCAAGAAGAGATAGAAAGAAAGACAGACGTATAGGTTTCGATAATGCTGGTAAAATGGTATATATGTAATAGCTTTATCTCTTTCTATTCTGTACATAGTGAAAAACGGTTAAAGAAAAAAAATTGGCGTAGGCGGCTCCCACTGTTGAATCCGGTATATGCACTACTTTCTCTCCAACGCACCAGGAGCGTACATGTTGATTTTTCTAGCAGCACCGGAGGAACACAGCTAAACTAAAAGCCCAGAAGGCCAAGATGTACATACCAATTGTCGCAGCTATAGTATCCCTTGTGGGATTTGTCATTGGTCTGCCTTTGACTTTTCCTTTGGAAGCACAAGACAGAGCTTGTTTTTACGTGTCCATCGAAAAACCTAGGACTTCAATAAGTTTCTATTTTGCCGTCCAAAACGGTGGAGCCTTTGATATCGACTATACGATAAGAGATCCTCACGGAGCTGTTAAGGGGGAGAAACACAAACAAAGAGGTGGTGAAGTAGTATTCGGTGCTGAGCTGGTAGGTGAATACGAGTTTTGTTTCAGCAATGGCATGTCTACTTTTGCTCAGAAGGTCATAGATTTCGAGATCAAAGTTGAGAATGACGATGCTACTCGCAAAGCTACTATGCCCCAGCAGGTAAATACTATGCCCGCTACCCATGTCAAGAACATGCAGGATACCGTCAATGACATCGAGCTGCAATTAGATAACTTAATAAGAAGCTTACAGTACTACAAGACAAGAAATAACAGAAATCAGGCTACAGTCAGGTCCACAGAGTCTAGAATTTACTATTTCTCTGTCTTTGAAGTCTTGTTAATGGTAGGAATGGCTTTCTTGCAAATAAGTGTGGTTCAGCTTTTCTTCAAAGGTTCTCGCAAGCAATTGGTCTAGATAAACTTCCTTTGTATTCATCTTGTCCTTGTTATTTGTGTTTTTTAACTCAATTGTAGCTATGTAAATAAAGACTTAGCTAAAGTTAGTGCTTATATACTTTACTGGAGTCGCGCTTTATATAACGAGCTAATAAAAAGTGCCACCGAAATAGTATTTTTGGTCAAAACATTGAAAAAGAACTACAACAATGTGTGGTAGTTTATCAGGTAAGCAGGGAGCTAACGAAGACAGAGAAGTGTTGCCAAATAACGTGCAACCAGAACATTATTCTGTAGAATTGGAGCCAAATTTTGAGACGTTTAAGTTTGGGGGCAAAGTGGGCATCGATATTAAGGTGAACGAACAATGCAATTATATTACGGTGAATTCATTGGAAATTGAGGTTCATGAAGCAAAAGCCAATGGAGTCTTGAGCAAGAATGTGGAATACGATGAAGAAAAACAAAGAGTGACATTTGTATTCGACCAGATTTTTGAGCAAGGCCTGAAAGTGAAATTGGAAGTGCAATTCACGGGAGAATTGAACGACAAGATGGCAGGTTTCTATAGATCTTCATATGTGGAGGACAATGAGACCAAATATTTGGCAGTGACCCAAATGGAGGCCACGGATTGTCGCCGAGCATTTCCATGTTTTGACGAACCAGCCGCGAAAGCCACTTTTGATATTGCCTTGATCTCGGAGCAGAGCAAGGTATGTTTGTCCAATATGGATGAAAGAGTGACGGAAAATTTGGATTCTAAAAGAAAGAGAGTCACTTTCAACACTACGCCCTTGATGTCGACCTATTTGGTGGCATTTATTGTGGGAGACTTAAAGTATGTGGAGAACAGGGACTTCAGAGTTCCAATCAGAGTTTATGCCACTAGTTCGGAGCATTTGGGTCAATATGCAGCTCAGTTTTCTGCAAAAGTTTTGGCATTTTTCGAAAAAGAATTCGACTTACCATACCCTTTGCCCAAATGTGATCTCGTAGCTATACCTGATTTTGCTGCAGGTGCGATGGAGAACTACGGTCTTATCACTTTCAGGAGTGTACGTTTATTGATTGATCCAGCGAAGAGTAATGTGAACATGTTCATTAGTGTTGCAGAAGTAGTAGCGCATGAATTGGCTCACCAATGGTTTGGTAATTTAGTTACCATGGAGTTCTGGGAAGGACTCTGGCTTAATGAGGGTTTTGCAACTTGGATGTCCTGGCATGCATGTGATCACTACTATCCAGAGTGGAAGGTTTGGGAAGAGTTTGTCTCGAGCACCTTACAAGGAGCATTAGGTTTAGACTCCCTTAGGTCTTCGCACCCAATTGAGGTCCCAGTTAAAAGGGCGGCTGACATCAACCAAATATTTGATGCGGTTTCTTACTCAAAGGGATCATCAGTTTTGAGAATGATTTCTAAATGGCTTGGTGAAGAGACTTTTATTAAGGGAGTGTCTAAGTACTTGAAAAAGCATAAATGGGGCAATACCAAAACCGAAGACTTATGGAATGCCCTCAGTGAAGTTTCTGGGAAAGACGTTAGTCAAATAATGGGTATCTGGACCAAAAAAGTAGGTTTCCCTGTTGTCCAAGTGAAAGAAGAGGGGGGCAATATCCATTTGGAGCAACACCGTTTCTTGTCTACTAATGATGCCAATCCTGAAGAAGATAAAGTCGTTTTCCCTGTCTTCTTGAATATGAGAACAAGTTCTCTGATCGAGGATATAGTTTTAGACTCTCGGAGCAAAACCTTAAAGTTACCTGCAGATGACTTCTTCAAAATCAACGCTAATCAACACAACTTCTACCGTACTCTCTATAATTCAGACCGCTGGATGAAGCTAGGTGAGGCAGGAATCAATGGTAAGCTTAGCGTTGAGGACCGAGTCGGTTTGGTTGCCGACGCTTCTGTCTTGGCCAAGTCGGGATTGGCTTCTGCGGTTGACTTTTTAAATTTAGTCAAGTCTTGGGCAGGCGAGAAGGAAAGTATCGTATGGAGAGAAATATTGGATAACCTACAAATGTTCAAGAAAATATTCTTACAAGATACCGAAGTAAGTCAAGCAATGAGTAACTTCATTAAGGATTTGGCAGGCCCTAAGTTTAAAGCTGTTGGTTGGGAGCCTGCTACCACTGACTCCTCCGACCAAAAGAAGCTTAAAATCAGCTTATTTGATGCTGCTGTCGATGCTAACTATGAGGCGTCCCACCGCTACGCACTAGAAAAATTTGAGTCGTACGTCGCTGGAAACAAAGATGCAATTAGTGCCGACCTCAGGGGTCGTATTTATGGTGCTGTTGCCGAAAATGGAGATGAGAAAATTTTTGATCAGTTGTTCAATATTTACCAAAATCCATCTTCTGAAGAGGAAAAACTTTATCTGTTGAAAGCATTGGGTGCATTCCCTCATGAAGACTTGCTTGATAAAGTATTTGCGTTTTTGCTTAATCCAGAAATCATTAAGGCACAGGATATAATGTTTGCTATGAGCGGGATGCTTGATAATAAGGTTGCTCTCGAGAAGAAGTGGAACTGGTTCAAACAAAACTTCTCCCTACTTGAGAAACAATTGTCAAGTGGAAACCTTTTCGCAGCAGTTTTGCTGATATCCGCTGGTGGCATTTTCACAGATGCTCACAAAAAGGAAGTCGAAGATTTCTTCAGGGAAAAAGATACTAAAACGTACAACTTAGCTTTGGCTAGATATCTTGACAGACTCACCTCTAATATCAATTTTATTAAGCGCGACCGTGGTGCAATCAAACTGTGGTTGGATTCTAATGGATATCTGCATTGATCCATCTCTCTAAATAGCAGTTAGCATTTGGAAAGTAGCTCCCGATAAAATGTATATTAAAAAACTTCCCTAATTTTACTATCTATGTCTTCGTAAATATATATAACTAAATTTATGCTTTTCTGCTCAATGTGGACTCATAACGACGAAATCTTGTGTGATTACTAGTACTCACCTCCGACAAGATTTAGAAGATAATATCGGCCGATCTACTTCAATCTTTAGAGAAAGAAAAATTGTAAGCTCTTAGAGATCTATGATCATATGTGTATATACAAGGTGGAAATCTCTATTAGCAGTGATGCGGTGAGCAAAACCAGGGTCCAAAATTTTTCCTCTTGAATCAGTCTTCATGAGTTTACTGCTACTTATGGAAAAGCCACATTTTCGGTAAAAATTCAGAAGCTCATGCTCAAAAATATAGTCAGCCTCTACCTTTACACACTTGTATCCAGCAATTTTTAGTTTTTTCTTGAATAAGGGTGATATGTCGTTCTCTAGTATGTATTTTAGCATAAGATTAAATATTTTTTGTCCACCTCCCCGGAAAAAGGACGTTACCGCAGTTAATTGAATAATAAAGGCTCCACTCTTGTCCTCATTCCCTGGTGGTGGTGTACGTATAGCTGCAGTTCCGAGTACTCTATCCTGGTCGTCTTCACTAACAATAGAATCTTTATCAACGAGCTTCGAGTCTACCTTAGCATCAACGCTTTGGTGCAAATGATCCACATATTGTGCAGGAATATCAAAGGAAGTGACATCTGAAGCTCGTGAACTGCGAGTGTAATTATCTTGCTTTACCCTTTCAATAATGCTCTTAGATCCAACAAGGAGAAAAAACAAAAAATGTTGCGTCTCATCAGTGACCCCCATCTCTTCAAGAAAATCCTCTTGATCCCCTATTCTTTCCGTACCGATAATTTTGTATTTATTCTTCACCTTTTGGTATCCTAAATTAATAATATTTTTCAATTGCCGCATGTGCCTTTCAAGAAAAGTATTGTCAAGGAAGCATTCCTTACTAAATACCAAAAGCTGGCAGCTATCTTCCATACCCCTAGCCGTTAAGTACCTCACCCTACTGTTGCTTGGAACAAGTTCTGTTCTATTGCCCCTTCTTAATAGTGTGCAACGCCACACGATCTTCTTTTGCGATTTTTATTGGCTGCCACATGATAAACGAAATCTTACTCTAGTTTATCACATCCAAGGTATTTTAGTGGAACATTATGAAGAATTGTTCCATACATTCCATTTGTCTTCTAACACACTTTACTCCTCATATCGCTGTGCCTTATATTAGCTGTAGAACCCAATGACTCTTTTTTTAATCCAACATTAAACTGTCACATCTAGACAATTACGGAAAGCAGTTGAGCATAGTGATTTCTGCAAAAAAAAGTCGGAAACAGGAATTTAATGGAATGGAGAAGGGAAAAAAAAGAAACGCAGGAGCTGGGTCAATGACATCCTAAACATATCTTTTATTTTCTCGTCAGTCGCAATTTTATTAATTTAACTAGCTAATGCACTTGAAATTTCCCCATACTTTGAAGAGAGAAGGGTAAAGACTGACCGATTTCAATTCTACTATTATCTCTACCAACCTTTTCTTCTTGACGCTTAAAGATACAATTATGAGAACTAATACTAGATAATGAAGAATATTCTTCATAAAGTATGGGGATTTCAAGAAGATGTGCTCTATCCAGGAAGCCTCCGATAATTAAATGTATAACGACGAGACAAACGATTTGGGGAATTTTCATGGCAGCAGTATTTTACGTTATGTCGAATTTTTTATCCTGCTATGTGGTCAACAGATGTTTAAGCGTCTTCAAATGGATGTTTCCAAATTTCCAAAGTGCGTTCTTTCGCTTTGCTGCTCTCGCTCACTTTAGACCCTAAAGTATAACACTTCGCATCATTGACAATAGCTCATACGAAAACCAGAACAAAAAAAGTGTCCTTTATGTTTTGTTTTTCTTTTCTTTTTTTTTTTTTTTCAATTAAACAAGTATTATTGTCGTAAGTAGGCTCGCTAGGGAACCTCTTCCCCTATATTCATGAATCTTAATATGAGTAGAAATTGATCTTCTTCATATGCAAATATTTTACGGAATTTAATTATATGTTTCCATCTTTTCGAATTTATCGTAGAAGTTTTACACAAAGCGTCCCATAAATAATATCCACCTAGGTGTTTCAGTATATCCTTTTGATTAACAGGTATGTTATACCTCTCGAAAAACGTGCTGTCTCCCTCTTCTGCTTGTCGACTCCGTGCCCAAAGCAACACGTACCCAATGTAGGATAGTATGTTATAGTCGAAAGGATTTTTATGCGCAGCCTTATTGGAAGGGGTGGGACTGCCCCTAGTACTTTCCAACAGGAACTCCAGAAACTTCTCTAGTAAAGGTAGTGCCTCTTGGTGTGTTTTGATAACTTTCTTGAACCCACGAGATTCTTGTAAGGCCACTTCAATGCACAAAATGCAAAACAACCTCCTCTCTTGATACTGACTAAATATCGTATGCGAATGGGAGATGATGGACTTCAATACGTGCTTTGAAATCTTACTTGCTGCCGATGATGCAATCAATGTCTTGATTTTCACGTCAGATAAAGGTAAATGCAAAACTTGGTGATGAGTAATTCCTACAATAGTTTTAATTGGTTCTACTGCCGGAGCCGATTGGTCCAACTTCTTGTGTATCGACATAACCGTTCCCTTATGACCCAAATAATCCTGCGGGTGCAGTTCTTTTTGAAAATCGTCCGACAATGAGGCCAGCTTCTGCAGGTTTTCGCTGTTCCCTTTCGGAGAGCCAGCGATGGAAATTTCCTCTTGCACTTCTCGACCCAAGTCTGCTTCTTTCCCTTCTGCTTTCTCTCTTTTCCCTCTTCTTCTTCTTCTCATTGTTCTCTCCCTTTTAACCACCTCATTTCCTTTTTCCTTTTTTTTTCCGTAATTTTATTTTCGGCGACCACTCTAGGTTCAAATTCGTTCAGTCCTCTACGAGAATTAGTAATAGACGTTCCATCTATAATACTTTCAGCATTGTTCAAAGACCCTTCCTCAAGCAGCTGAGACTCCTTTCTAGTATTTTTCGTAGACTTTCCCTTGTCTTTCTGGCTCTTTCTCTCCTTGTTTTCTCTTTTAGTCATCTTATTTTCGGGCACCGGAGAAGCCTCTAACTCGTTCAGTCCTCTACGAGAATTAGTGATAGACCTTCCATCTCTAATACTTTCAGCATTGTTCAAAGACCCTTCCTCAAGCAGCTGTGACTCCTTTCTAGTATTTTTCGTAGACTTTCCCTTGTCTTTCTGATTCTTGTTCTCTTTTACTTCCTTGGCCGCTGCTTTTGTCCTTGATTTTTCCTCCTTCACCTTGCTTGGACTTCTCCTTTTATTTTTTTTAAGTTTCTTCGTATCTATATTTAACTCAGCTTCGCTATCACTTGAAATGGTGATCTCACTAATGTCCTTGACAATATCTTTATAAGAAAGATTGAGCTTTTTATATTGTCTCGCTTTCGTTCTTTTGTTGTCATGATCATCCCCCATGAAAACAAAATGTTGGATATTAGCGGCATTGTTTGAATCAAACAGTCTAAACGAGTCTCTCTGCTCCTCGTTGGGATTGAGTAAGAAGCTCAAAGCATTTTCGAATTGCACATCATACTTGCTATTACAAATCAGCTCCTCTTCTGCTGAATCTACCGCTGAAATATTAGTCGGATATTCTTTTTCGTTATATTTAACTTCATACTTCTTTCTTTCCATAAATTAATACACTTCTGTACAGTGGGGACTCGGTTTTTCAATTGCAGTTTCGATGAAACGAGACGCTAAAGAAACCCAAAAAAAAAAAAAAAAAAAAAATTAAAAATAAAAAAAAACCTACAACAAACTACAAAAAATAAAGTTATCATAGGATTTTTTTAAATAGTATATAGATCAAGACAATGCTCAAGAGATAGATCTAAACTCAATAGTATCATTGCCTTTTTACGGAAGCCAATGAAGTCGCTCTATCTTCAAGTGCTTAGTTGTAAGAAGAAGAGAAGGATTCGGTAACGCTTCCCAACTTCTCCAAAACCTCCTTGCTTAATTCACCTTTCACACGGATAGTGTCCAAAATGTCAGATTCATTGGTCTTCAAGTGATTCAAGAAGTCCTCTTCAAATTGGGTCAATTTCTCAATTGGAATGTTGTCCAAGTAACCATTGACACCAGCGAAGATGATAGGAACTTGTTCCTCAGCAGACATAGGAGAGAACTGTTTTTGCTTCAATAAGTTGGTCAATCTTTCACCTCTTTGCAAAGTTCTCTTAGTTGTTGGGTCCAAATCAGAACCGAATTGCGCGAAAGCAGCAACTTCTCTGTATTGGGCCAAGAACAACTTCATAGAACCAGCGACTTGCTTCATGGCCTTAACTTGAGCAGCGGAGCCGACACGAGAGACAGACAAACCAACGTTAATTGCTGGTCTGATACCCTTGTAGAACAAATCAGCTTCCAAGAAAATTTGACCATCAGTGATAGAAATGACATTAGTTGGAATATAAGCGGAGACATCACCACCTTGAGTTTCGATGATTGGCAAGGCAGTCAAGGAACCTGCACCGTGGTCTTCATTCAACTTAGCGGCTCTTTCTAACAATCTAGAGTGCAAGTAGAAAACATCACCAGGGTAGGCTTCACGACCTGGAGGACGTCTCAATAACAAAGACAATTGACGGTATGCAACAGCTTGCTTAGACAAGTCATCGTAGATGATCATTGCATGCTTACCGTTGTCTCTGAACCATTCACCCATAGCACAACCAGTAAAAGGAGCTAAGTATTGCAATGGAGCTGCTTCAGAAGCAGTAGCAGAAACAACAATAGAGTAACCCAATGCACCCCTTTCTTCTAATCCCTGAACTAACTGAGCAACAGTAGATCTCTTTTGACCAACAGCAACGTAGACACAGTACAATTTCTTGTCTTCCTGAGAGCCTTGGTTCCACTTTCTCTGGTTAACGACAGCATCAATGGCAACAGCAGTCTTACCGGTTTGACGGTCACCAATAATCAATTCTCTCTGTCCTCTACCAACTGGAACTAATGCATCAACAGATTTCAAACCAGATTCCATAGGTTGGTGAACAGATCTTCTAGGCAAAATACCTGGGGCTTTGACTTGAGCTCTAGATGAAGATTTAGCATTCAAAGGTCCCTTACCGTCAATTGGGTTACCCAAACCATCAACGACACGTCCCAATAATTCAGGACCAATTGGAACTTCAACAATCTTACCAGTTCTCTTGACAGATTCACCTTCTTTGACCAATCTATCAGAACCAAACAACACAACACCGACTTGACCTGGTTCCAAGTTCAAGGCCATACCTTTAACACCAGTGGAAAATTCAACTAATTCTTCTGCTTGACAGTTGTTCAAGCCGAAAACACGTGCAATACCATCACTACATATGTTAGTATTCACAAAATTCTGACAAAAGCTTTCCGGTAAACCTCTCAAAAAAAATTACATACCCAACTGACAAGACTCTACCGGTCTCATTCAAGCTAGCTTCATCGGAAACACCTCTGATTCTTTCTTCTAAGATAGAAGAGACCTCGGTTGGTCCTGCCTTTGTTGAAGCGAACACGCGCTGGCCCAATTGCACTCTACGTGACTAAAGACTTGTTAGTAAAAGTTCTTTGACTTCTTAAGTGGATCCAAGCGAGGAGTGGAATCAATCAAAAAGGATTCGATTTTTCTTCTTAACCAACATCCTCCTTGTGTCTCTTATCATTCTAAAAACGTGTGACCACTAGATTCCAATTACTTATTCAGTCCCCTGTCACAGCGACTCTACTCGACTCCAAATCCTCAATTTCTCCTGCTGTTTTCGATTCCGCCATTCTTTCAGGTCGAAGAAATACATACAAAACGCAATCCTCTTGAGACACTAGCAACTGAACGAACAGCGCTACGCAAAAATGGACGTGATGACAACATGTTCAAGATTTCTTTTCTTGTTTTATTGTCTCAATTCTTAACAAGTTGAGTTCGATATTTAAAAAGAAACCCTTTATTATAAAGTGAAAATTCTAATATCGAGCAATAGCCAACCAACTTTCAGTCGCAGTGCTCTCTCGGCCAACCAACGGTGCCTTTGAAAGTCCACTGTAATTGGTCGAATGGTTTCCGGGTCACCTTGTTTTTGTGTAATATTTTATCCGGCCCCGTTTTGCAAGTGTTTCCCGTCTTATATCGTGAAAGCAGGATCACAAAAGAATGCATCTTAGTAGCACTAATCAATATGACCTATCGCTTTTGGAATAACCAATTGCCAATATTGCTACTAGCTTTAGGAGGTTCTTTTTTTTTTTTTATTTTCTTAATTTTTGAGTTCTGCTTTTATTTTGGTCTCTTGCAGGAGCGTATCCGAAAAGGCGCTGCTCAGCGAAGCACCTTGTGTATCTTGTAGCGTCTTCTTATCCCACACGGAGAATACAACCTCTGTTGCGAACATAACGACACAGAGTTTCATTTCTTTAGCAATTTGCTGAAGAAAAAAATACACATTAACAAAAAACACTGCTTGTTGTGGTTATATGTAATATCTTTTCATGGTGCCACAGGTTAGCCCTATGTCGCAGTAATATGTTAAAAACCTATTTCATATTCTTTTTGTAGAGATTACTTCTAACCGCCTATAAAGGTCCCTTTTAAGAGTCCTCGGAAAAGTTTGGGGGCTTTAGGAATAATTGTTTATGTCCAACAAACTTGTGGGCTAGTGGAACACTTTTTTGCGGCCAAATCCTATAGAGACACATTCTCGCGTTTAAATTATCTTCAAAGCGCCTGTGAAAGACTAGCTAAAGCTGAAGGAGTGAAAAGGATAGCTACTAGGTAAGTCTGAAGACAGACAAGCAATTTAGTATGGGGCTAATCTTGAGTTTGAAGCTATTCTTTAAGTACAAATCTAACGGAATTTTTTTTTTTTTTTCTGGAGTCAGGTATCATTTTACGAGAAGTGAGAGATTATCGTTCAATAGAGGATTGAATAAGAGCACAACGAAGAGAAACATATATGAAGACATCTGAAACAATTTGCAGCTCGCAAGAGCAGGTCCCATCTGGTCAATTTCAGCACAAGGAAGTACGGTGCGGATGACGTGTAATGGTAACTTTTTCAGTGGTCTCCTAGTTGACGTATATTACTGCATTAGGAAGTCAAGTTCTTTTTTTTTTTTTCTTTCTCTTGTCTCAAACTTTGATTCTTCACTTTGAAATAACTACCGAAAGGGAGCCAACATATCAGGAGCATTATAGAGGAGACTAGAACATGTTTCCATTGGCAGCTGTGAAAAAATGCGGACCACGAAGTGGTTTGATAGTACGAAAATTTTTAGCACAAGAATACGTTAGGGAATACTCCTCTGAAAACAAAGACATGTTTTTGAGCGACTTGCTTAGCAGAATTGACCGCATAAGTGCAACCACACAAACGGCGAAGCAGAAAAGGGAACACAACTTGAAATCACAAGGAGGATCTCAAAAGCCTCTGCCACAAACTGACAAGAATCGGAGACCCAGAAGAGAACCAGTTAGAAGTGAAAAAGTTAGAAGTGAAAAAGTTCAAGTTGCAGACCATCCATTGTTTGTTTCAAAATTAGATAGCACCAAAAGGAATCAAGAAGAACCAGCAAGAAACGCAAAGACTTCCACAAGGGCTCCAAATAACAGAAATCGTCAGCAACGCCGTGAGAGCAGACCTACGAACATGCAAAGGACCCCAACTAGGGAACCTAAGAGAGTTGGCAGAAGAGAAAATCAACAAGTATCTTCCAATAGACGTGCAAGCAACAAAGATCAGCAGGAGACATCTTTTCAAACAAAGTCCAAGACACTCACACAAGGACCTTTTAGGCCGCTCGTAAACGGGGACACTTTCCTTTACGGTAAGGCTGTTTCCTTCGGACTGGACACTAGCACTAGAATGGCGTCTGTGACTAAGGAGCTACTTGATGATTCGAAGTATCCTTATATGCTCCCCAAACAAATTATTAACCTGGTACAACCAGGCGTGCCAAGAAATCGTTTCTTATTGCAATCGAACTTTTCGCTCGACGTGGATAAGGAAAAACTTGCCCGTAGGATCAGAGAGGTCGTAAAAGGTGAGTCTCAATTGTTAGAGGTAGACGAGAGCAAGTTCAAAGACCCTGTTGAGTTGAATAGAGCCTTGTTCACTCGTGATCAGTTAATGCGTAACCCAGATTTAAATCTTTCTAGCAAACAGCACATGTTCAATGCTGTTAATGGGCTCATATCTCCCAAGCAGATATTACAAGACGCCCATTGGGCAAAACAATAGTGCTCCTTTTTTTTTTTTTTCATTATTGTATTCACAATCTACAATTATGCCATAATGTAAATAGTTTCCTTTTGTGCTACCTACTTATAAAACCATTTATTATTAACCTATTAAATCACGTGTCATTAACTCGTATGCTAGCTAGCAGTACAAAATATTGGAAGTCCCAGGCTCTTGCATTTCACCAAAAAAAAAAGACCTTTCTCTTCCCTCTGTCTTGATCCTGGCTTCATATCTTGTTGAACAAATTGCGCTTGTTAGTGGATCCTCTCAATAATTCGTGGCTCGCGTTAGATTCGCGATATGAAAGCATAAAGGGCGTGGTACTGGAGACTACCAAGTATCCTACTAATAATGCTGACTTCTTGCTGAGTCTAAATGCTGGAATTGTGGCCATATTAAATTATTATCGAGTAAATTGAATTAACCTTGTGCTGAGAGTACTAATTGATATCTCTATTTATATTTATATGGGCCCTCAAGGGGTGGTGTGCAACATATGCTGATACGGGCAGGTTTTGTGTAACATCTTCTGCATTCGCAAATTCGCAAATTCGAACAATTCTTGCGAGTTATGCCGGCCTTCACCGTAAGAATATTGTATATATGCAGGAAAGGTGCTCCCTCGCTCCTGATCTATACGACGTTGGAGCCTCTCTTTTAGATATGGCCTACTTAGTTCGAGCAAAAATATCACGTGTGTGGCGGGCGTCTTTCCTCCTTCAGTAGACCCGCGCAGCTCGATATCTCGATAGAGTATAGATTTATTGAATCTTATCATTCCGATAAGTTGTAAACGTACACGACGAAGCCACAACGAGGACTCTAGACTACGACAAAAGATTCCTCGCAAGTGCTAAACGAAAGGCCATTTATGAGTCCCTCGTTTATGCGACATTGTCTCGTTTTTTTTTTTTATCTGTTCGGATCTGCGGAGTGTTTCATGAAGGACCCCCTCGCGACCCCCCGCTCTTCCCGAGTCGCAAGAAATAAGAAATAGAAGCAGAGTTTGATTTTGCAGAGAGCTTGGAGAAATTAGGAAGCCCTTCTTTAATTCCGTTTTATTCCGAGTTCATCCTGAGATTTGGCTTGAGTCCCCATCAGAGATAATCAGTTTCAAAGGAATGTTCCATGGTTTCTAAAGGAGGCTGAGGCTATCATGGTATAAATTTGCCGTTTAGTGCTACGGGCTTGGCATCAAGTACTAGACATGTTGTTATTATTTCGTTAAAAAAGGGCTGCAGATATTGTTGGCTGTGAAACGCTTTTGCGAAACTTCTGAATTGGGCTGGGCTTCTTTTTTACATGTAAATCAATTGATACAACAAGTTAGAACAAAAGGAGACTACGTCTTTTTTTGCGACCATTTTCGCTCATTGGGATGATCAATTACGTTATTCCTTTTATCTCGCGCGTCAAACTACCGCGTCGTAAAAATTCTTTGCACAGTACAAAGATACTGTTACCTACTAGAAAAGGAAACTGTTGAGCAAACGTATTAAAGTTTTTGTAAACTGAGCCGTACTCAACAGCACTTTTCTGGGCACAACAAACGTTTCGTATCGTGTTGTTGGATTGCGTTACCCATTATGAGGTAAGCATTGCTCTTGTAGAACCTGAGTTGACAGTTTCGAGTAGACAAAAGTACGTGTTCGAAGCAACCGATTAGTCTGATCAGTGTTTCTTCATGCCGTTCTTTTAAAAAGCAAAAAAAAAAAAAAAAAAAAAAAAAAAGGTGAGTGAATGAGGTAGAGCCAGGAAGTCTTTTTTCATTGAGTCAACTGCCCACGGGCTGGTCTCGTTCCAACTGTTGGACAATAAGAAATGAATCAAAGTGAGAGGAGTGTATGATCAGATTTGACATTGGCTCACTTCACTTTTTTTTTTTTTTTTTTTTAATATGTATTTTCGCAGTCGCAAGGTCGCAAGCCTTACTCATTAGAAGCACACAAATTATCATTATCTAAAATACAGCTTCTACCAAGGTATATTTTCTAAAAAATGCTAATAGCTTTTCCGGAATTGCACATAAAAGCTATGTACAAATATTTCTAGCACACTTGGGCTTTTATTAGAAAGACTAGTAGGATGTTTAGATAAAAGCGATGTACACACCTCGGGTTATATTAAAAAAAAAAAAAAAAAAAAGACTATTAGGAGATCTAAAAATGAATAGATAAAACTATGTACAGAATATTAACTGCACTTTAGCTTCTAAATATCACGTATCAATCCTGTTGAACTTTTGCATAGCTTGGAGGTCTAATTCTGTGACTAAGATATTTCCAAGCCCACACAGGAAATAGTGATACCAGCAAGGCCACAGCTGATTGCCAGTAAAACGAAATGGAAGCAACATAATGCAAATCAAAATAGTCCGACAAGAAAGGAATTGACACCGCATATATCACAGCCGTGCTTACTATTGTTACCACCATAGTTCTATTCCAAGTATTTATCAGAAGCGCGACCATAAAGAGTTCGTTGCAGATTAAGCAACTAAACGATATTGCTACCAACTTTGGAAAATCAGGTTCAGCCAAAGATTGAAAAAGCTGCGAAGCTAACTGTATCAGCGATCCCTGGAATAGAGATATTAATACCCATACGAAAAAGGTTCTGTATGATAATGATTTTCCTAAGGTCAATTCACGATACAATTCAGGATATAACTTGGTCAAATGTTCTCGAATATCACAATCCAATGTTAAGGAAAATACCGGAGCCATGGTGTATATAGTGGAATATCCTACCATAAGCCATCCCTGATATAAAGCTAAAGGTTCAAACTTGGACGAAATCGAGTAAACAGCTTGCGCAACAGAAATTAGTAGTCCTCTGTGTATAACAAATTGACTAAGTTTAGCTGACCTCTTGTACGAATTCCGACCATGCCAGAGTAATAATTTGATAAGATAGCAAAATTGATCGACGCTGAAGTCGGCTGATAGTGACGCTTGCTTCCCTTCTTTCCCGACAATTCCCACCCCGACATCGGCACTTTGAATCATATTTACATCGTTTCCACCGTCTCCGATACAGCAGACTCGTTTACCTGTCATTTGTCGAATTATAGAAGCAATATCGGCCTTTTGTTGAGGGGAACAACGACACGCAATTACTGCAGGTAAATTTATTGCAATCTCAAAAAATTCTCTCCTACAATTCTTCACACACACTCCTAATGATTCACCATCTATCAATAAGCATGAATTTAGATTGTTCTTCAATACATCTAGATGGTTCAAAACCATATCAGTATCGCTTACTTTCGTCATCTGGTGTACATATTGTCCCCTGGAAATAATCCTTGCATTTATGGACACACATTTTGCCGTTTCGACCTTGTCTCCTGTGAGCATCCAGATTTTTATCCCGGCATTTCTAAGAATTTCGATAGAAGAATTGACATTTTTCTGCAATTTATCCTCGACCCCAGTAAGTCCAAGTAATTCCACGTCGTTTTCAAGATATTTCTTCATCACATGCAGCATCTGAATGTCTCTGTCGTGCATTAGCAATGAGGCTTCTTTGTATTCTTTGTCGAACCTATCATATATATCCTTAGGTATTCTTTTGCACCCTATTACTAATGTTCTAAGACCTTCGCGAGCCATGTTCCCTACTTCTTCCTCTAACCAGTCGTTGTAGCTTACAATGTCTGTCATGACTGTATCCGCTCCTTTCTCCATAAACCATATCTGGCTATTAGAAGTAAACTTTACCAAAATTCCCATCCTCTTGGTTTCTGAACTAAAAGGAAAAGTATGCAAAATATCAAATTTTAATTCTTTTTTCAACGGAACATGCAAAAGAGTAATACTATAGCGATCTCTCTTATATAATCTCAAACCTACCAGTTCAGTAAATTTGGCAATTGCAATTTCATCAGGTGAAGCTGCTTGATACGTTACTTCATACAGAGGACCCCCGATATCAGGCTCGTACATTGGAGTAACATTGTGGCATAAAGCTAATGTCAATACCAATTCACAGACTCTATTGCCCAAATCTTGTTTTTTAAAAGAGCTGCCACCATTGAATAGTTTAAGACTCTTGTTTGAGTCAATCAAAGTAGATGCATTGCTTTTTATATAATCGGCCACAATGTCCATGGTATCAGCTGCGTAGTATACACCTCCTAGGTGAAGCTTTTTCAATTCCATATCATTTTGCGTAAGTGTGCCTGTCTTATCAGAGAGTAAGTATTCTATTCTTCCTAAGTCTTCGGGTATAGTGGATGTTCTTACAATGGTGTTTGCAATTTCCTTATCCTTCTGGATTTGTGATGCATAAACAGATTTTGCTAAATCAATATTCACTCTTAGTGACACCGGAATGATACTTGAAAATAAAATTAAAAATCTCACCACATCCACGTACCAGTCAGACTTTAAAGGCCATCCATTAGCAATCACCAAAACAAATGACAACACGAAAACAACAATACACAATATCTTTGAGAGTCTATTAAGTTCCAATTCTAGCAAACCGGTTTTTACCCCCGACTTTGACGAATTAAGCATTTGTCTAGTCTCTACTCCAGTATAAACCACCATACCTACCGCTGAGCCCAGTGCTATAACTGTGTTCGCCCATAAAGCCTGTTCTATCGTTAACGGGAGTTCGGTAAGCTCAGACGATGACATATTCCAACCATTAAGTCCATAGGGATGATAAAGTAGCTTTCCTCTAAATTCATGTATGGATTTCGTTGGGTTAGGAATTACTAACCCCACACAATCCATGATTGTATTTATGCTGCTCAATCTTTGGCTCAAGTTACTGGCAACTTTAAGTTTCCAATCAGTCTCTCCATCCAATTGATCTGTTTTGATAAAAACTTCTCCTGTACTATCCGATGACTGTAGCAATACCATGTCCGCCGGTAATCGCATTCCTTTGCTCAATCGTACCACATCTCCAACACGAATGTTTTTCGAAGGTACCCACGTAGGTTCTTGGACCGGCGAGGGTCTCCGCATGTCCACACGATTAAGTACTTCGTATAACTCGTAGTTCTGTTCTCTATCACGCCTCCGACGGGCAACATCATCCGATGCCTCTTTAAACATCGTAACCGTCAATACAAATGCCAAGGGCACCACATAAGATGATAAGTACCCTATTTGAAGAGGTGGTATTATTTGCGATAATGCCACTAACAAGAAGTAGAGATTAAAGAAAAACTTAAATTGCTCGTACAATATTATCGGAATAAAAGTTATAGGATTGTACTTCGCATTTGAAAGTGCATTGCTTGGGTAAGTCTGCTCCCTTGTGTTAGCTCCATTTGCTTCAATGAATCGCTCCTCTACCGTCTCTGTTGTTTCCGTTCGATGCTGTCGTGTCTTTTCGTCTTTTAATTCTTTTCTTGCTGTTTTAAAGAAATTTATTATTTGGCCCGCCACTTGTCCGATTTTGCTCCTCCTTTGTTCGAACCCACTAGAACGTGGTTCCAACGGGCTTAGTTCGTGCCCATCTCTTAGCTCATTTCTGCTTCTTTCTTCCCCTGTACTTAATCTTGAACTGTAGTCCATATTTAAATTGGCCAATGGAATGGCATCTTGTGGTGACTGTTTTCGTTGATGACGATCCCAATCCAAATCGCCCTGTAGAAGATTATTTGAAGCTAATGCCTTGTCCAATGAGTTATCCAATTCCTCAAAGGACTCCCAATAGTCGTATGTATCACTGTCATAATCATACCTAGAAGATGACATTCCAATCTCCTAATTTCTGATTGTAAGCCTTTGTAGCCTCGAATCTAACATTCGTAGGCTTCTCTGGTTATTTTGTCATTGTTGGATACTTCCTGTATACAGTCAGGCTGGTCCTAAAAATAATTATCTTCTTATCTCACAATGAGTTGAATTAAAAGAAGGCTATGGTTGAAAAAACGAAGGAAACGAGGCTTCTGTCGTCTGATTCAGGTTCTTATTCGGAAGAAGAAGAGAGTGATAATGAGCTTAATTCAATAATACTGACAGCTAGTAAAGAGTTGGAGACGTCATCAAGGTTACAAGCAAACAAGACTAGCACTTTTTTAAAGAAGGCTTGGGAATTTATCAAAATTCAATTCCTTGGTCACGACAATACATTTGAAGAGAAAGTAATAGAGAAACATGCTAAAGATTGTGCGCTAGTAGCCAAATATTCCAAGGTAAGCACGATCGACTTGCGAGGGGTGGCCGATCTCTCGGTAGAAGAATTGACCCTAGTAACATTGCATATACCACATCCTTTAGTGGATATCCAGTATAATGGGGAGAAGAAGGAAATGATTGGACGGAAACTAAGGAAATCTCCTGTAGTTGTTTTTCTTCATGGATTGGGGGGACAAATGTCTCAATTCGAACCATTGCTAGGGGTATTATCGCTTTGTCTGGAAGTGGTTTCTCTCGACCTACCAGGTTTTGGAAATTCCAAAGCGCATTTCTCGAAGAAAGAGAAAATCTTGACTGAAATGAGCGAGGAACAGAAGAACAAAGTAGCTAGCTCTGTGCGACAGATGTCAATGGATGACTTCAACACAGATAATATAGTAGCTATAATTCACCAATTTCTTCGACTAGCAGTACCGGAGGATAAAAAGATCGTTTTAGTGGGACATTCTATGGGTACTCATTTAGCCATTCATTTAGCGAAAAGGCTACCCCGCGACAGAGTGGAAAGCATGATTTTGCTTTCACCGCCCCCACTAGACGATGACATAAAAATGGGTGTTCAAGAATCGACAAGTATCATCAATTGGCTTTTTTCCTGGTGGAAGTGGATAATCCGGACCCCTTATATCTTCAATGCTTTTAGAGTATGGGACAGACTCGAAGGACTTGAGAGCCAGAGTGTTTGGAGACAATTAGATAAAAAAGACGCAGAAGCCTCGCTTACTCTGAGTAGGGTGGATTGCGACTTAGTGAAGGTACAACAACTTAGATGGAATTTGGATATAGACACCAAGATTATAGTGAACTATATGCGTGGCTTTCGTAAGGTAAAGTACTCTGATTTGATTACTGTTCTCGACAAGCTAAATTATGAGAACGAGGAAGAAGCATACCAAAAGATTTTGTTGATTGCTGGTGTCGGTGATCAAGTGACGCCCTCAAGTATAATTCTAGACATCGATAGCACCCTAACCAAGGTCTTTCAGCGAAAAGTATCCCAAGCAGTAAAAGTCAATAATGCAGGTCACTCGTTGCTATTAGCCAAACCAGAATATATTAACGGCATCGTCTTAAGCTACGTGGAAAAGCAATTGCCTGAAAGGCTTCATTTATCACCAGCATGGGTTTTGAAAGTAAAATCCGACATATCAGGCGACAAGTGGGGCTTGAAAAATGAAGAAAAATGGCTCGAACTCAAACCCATGTCTTCGAACATCACCAGATTTTCCGGACGCCAAATTGCTCCACTATTAGGTATGAAGGCCTTGCGAGAAGGAGACCTGGTGCATTCTCCTGCTTTACTTGAAGATGCTTTCTATGGCCCCAACTCTCAGGATAATAAACTACGAAGCGATATAAAAGGAAACTTGATAGCAATTGTTGACATATCTTCCAATGTGCCTCCCTACAATCCTAGTTCTCTTGGAAAGATTGCTTACTACAAGTGTGCAACTGTATCCAAGGTGGTACCCGATCTGGCCTCCATAAGTCGTTTCGTCCTGCTAGTAGACAATATCTTACTGAATAATACTATAGAAAACCCCTTAATTGCTGTGCACTGTCACTATGGCTTTAATCGCACTGGTTTTTTAATATGCTGCTATTTAATCGAAAGATTACTGTGGCCTGTTAAGGAAGCTGTTACTAGTTTTCAAAGAGCAAAACCTCCTGGAATAAAACATATTCACTTTATTGATGCTTTATATGTTAGATATGAGTACTAGAAGCTTTACTTTCTTGTGTTAATTAATGGAAATTAATAGTTTAATTTTTGTAGTTTCATTAAGTAGTCTTCATGTTGCAATCGAATTTTTTTTTTTTTTCCTTTCTGCAGAAGAAACACAATCTTTAATATGGAGTTGTACTTGTAAATATTTAACGTTGTTACGTATTTATGTTGCTTCTATCGATAAAGATAGCTCGATACTTTGGAAATGAAATTTGGGGAATCTTTAACTGAAGGGGAGGTTCCCGAGTGGAAGACATTATATGTAGACTACAAGCGTGGAAAGAAGATTATTCGACGCATAGGCGAAAATATAGAGAACAATGAAGCTAGAGCAACCATAAGTAGTGACATAACACCGTTGTTAGACCCGTATCGTCGAAATACAGTCTACGGACCGGATAGGGAAAATAGTGCTAGTTCTTCTCAACGAATACAAGGACAAGATAGGGGAAATGCTGTAAGTTCACAATATTCTCTAGAAAATTCCACAGTGAAATCAAAAGAACTGAATGAACATTTGCAATCTTATATAAAAGAGTTTTTATCATGGATTGATGGGGAGTTGTCCAAGGTGAATAAATTTTACAAATTCAAAGAGAGGGATGCTTACGAACGATTTTTGATTTTGGAAGATCAATTGTATACGCTTAAAGAGCATTTTCAAAATCGGAAGAAAAGAGCCAAGGAAAGCAATCACTTGGTAGAAAGTCACCCACATATAAATAACTGGGCTCATCGCACAAAAAAAGTATTACTGTCTTTAAAAAAATATGAATTACCCTCTTTACCATCAGGCGAGTTTTTGGAGAAATGGAAAAACAAAAAAGATGATTGCCATCACCATGACACTATTGATAGATCTATATCCAATGACAACTGCATTGAAAATCAAACTAACATAGACTCAAGCGAAACTAACGGCCAAAGTAATTACTCTACGTGGGACAAAACAAGAAACTCCACAGACTTGCACAATAAAAATGGTGCAAATCGGATTTCGAATTACCAGAATATGAAAACCAGAGATTATGAAAGGAAAAGGCTAGACTATAATATTTCGTATCCGTATGCCAAAAGAAAATTGAAAGAAGCCATATTTGAGTACTATCGAATGCTATCACTCGTACAATCTTATAGAGTATTGAACAGGACTGCTTTTCGAAAGATTACTAAAAAATTCTCTAAGGTAACGGGTATCTATATTTCGGAAGAATACATGAAAAAAGTGGATGCCTCTTATTTTCAGGCAAGTGATGTTCTCGATATTTTGACATCTCAAGTGGAGGATCTATATGTGTGTTTCATTGATAGAGGTTCGAAGGACCGGAAAAAATCGTTGGAAAGGCTCAAAATCGTAGCATATGCTTTTAACAATACGGCCATGAAACCAGAAACATTTTATACTTCTTTTTTTTCGTCCGGATTCTTTATAGGGTTTGGTATTCCTTTATTCGTTTTAGCTTTGTACCATGCATTACATGGTACCTTATCTGGGGTGTTACCTGAGGGCAGTTATATGCTCCAAATATATGGCGGTTTTTTTTTAATAATAGTGATCTTGATGTTTTTTGGAATAAATTTAATCGTCTTTGAACATTTTAGGATAAACTATAAATTCATTTTCGAATTTGACATATCTACCGCCCTTGATTTCAGGCAATATTTTTTATTGCCCTCTTTTAGTTTCTTTTTCTTAACCTTGATAGCGTGGTTCAGTTTTGAAAATTTTTGGCCTTCGGATTTTCCAGGAAGAGATTGGCCATGTGTTTATTTAGTGGTGATGGTGATAATATTCATGTGGCCAGGTAATCAATTTTATGCCCTGAGTCGAAGATGGTTGCAAGTTGCCCTTCTTAGACTCGTTCTTTCGGGTTTATATCCTGTTGAGTTTAGGGATTTCTTTATCGGTGACATATTTTGTTCATTGTCGTATACAGTGAGTAACTTGTCGTTTTTCTTCTGTCTTTATGCTCACCAGTGGAGGGGTATAATTAGTGGAAATCCATCGGAAAACACTTGTGGCTCGAAAAATTCTCGTTCAATGGGCTTTTTGCAATCTTTACCTAGTATCTGGCGTCTTCTTCAATGCCTCAGACGATTTGCAGATAGTGGTGATGGCTTTCCTCATCTTGCCAACATGGTTAAGTATGGCTTAACGACAATTTATTATTGCTTGCTTAGCGTATACCGTATAAACGTAAATGGTCGCAATAAGGCTGTCTTCATTGTCTTTGCAACTATCAATTCAGTATATTCGTCTATCTGGGATCTAGCTATGGATTGGTCTTTATTGCAAGTCAGTTCCAAGAACTTTCTCTTGAGAGACAATTTGTTTTATAAGTCTCCAATTTATTACTATTTAGCCATGATTATAGATGTCATTTTAAGGTTCCAGTGGATACCTTATGTTGTCACCAATAAGCAACTTCAGCAGCTGCAGGTTTCCAGTTTCTTTGTTGCTCTTGCTGAAACAATAAGAAGAGGAATATGGATTTCTCTCAGAATGGAAAACGAACACACAAGCAATATTGTCCTTTTCAGAGCTTCGCGCGATTCTCCATTGCCTTATCCATTATACAAGGAGGTCGAGGATTCCATTAAAAAGCTAATAGACTTGAAGTACCCTCACTTAGGTGAAATATCTGATTTTGGTGCAACCATCGAAGAACGGCCTGCCTTTGAAGCTCCACGTTTTCCAAGATTGTGGGAGAAGCTTTCTTCCTTAAGAAAGGTTGCTGAAAATTTTAAGAGGGCTCATATTAAGGACTTCCAAAGAAAACCTTTTTTTGCTGAAGAGACACAAGAAGCTGACGACTACACTGATGATGACGACGACGATGACAATGATGCAAGTTCGCAAAATAATTCTAACTAAACTATAGCAAGGTAATATATAAATATTTATAAAAGAGTAAATGCTCTTGAGCGTAGAGATTCCAGCGTCATGACATATAAATTCTGTACTAAGTCTTTATCTAATCGAGTGAACCGTGATCGTATGCTCTTTATAACGCCTATGTTTCGTTTTTTTTTCTTTTTTTTTTTTTTTGGAGTACTTCGATACACTTCTGGCGTTCTAGTCAACCAAAGCAACTTGCCCCGTGTTTGTCAGCCTTTGTTCCTTTGGACTTAAGGTTTACATCAAAGGATCTTGTTAGATTTCTAGCTTTAGCTGATCATGCTCGACCTCACTTTTCAAAAAATCGGGAATAATGTTGAGTATCTCTTTCTTTTCCTCTATTTATTCAATTACTGATGTCTTGTACGTGAGTGTGTCTTCTTTTGTCACGAAATATTGTCTCCTCATTATGAAGCTCCGTAAAACTCCATCACAAAGCCCAAAAGTGTTCCTAAACTTTACAAGAATACATCATGCTTTTATCTCATAACGTATATTTCGATAAATGTTCTACAAAAAAATAAAACAAAACAGCTAAGTCTACAAGCCAATCATGCCTTTTGCTTTTTTGTGGCAGGTTCATCATCATCGCCCTTCGCGCCGTTCTGCTCATGATGCTCTGAGTGTTCCTTGGCCACATCAGCATGAAACTCTTTAATTATAGAGTCGACATCATCTATTGTCAACTGTCTAACATCACCCAACTTTTTGATCTTTGTGGTGATGTCTTTACATTGCTGATCATTCAAATTCAAGTTCAATTGATCGACCCTAGACTTAATTGCATTCCAGCCTGTCAAACGGTTAGCGAAGTGAATGTACCTTGACATTCCGAAATCAGCAGGATTCAAGATTTCGTATGTCGAAGGATTTGCGAGAATAGCCTTAGCGTGGATACCAGCCTTGTGAGTGAAAGCACAGAAGCCAGTAATAGGATTGTTAAAAGGAATGTTAACCTGCACTGCCTCGGCAACCATATTTTCAATATCTCTGAGCTTGTTCAATTTGTACTTGGACATAACATATTCTCTATCTGCAGCAATCATTCTTGCCATGAGACCACCCAAGGGAGCAATACCGTTTCTTTCACCAATACCCAAGACTGACACATCGATTAACCTGGCACCAGCCTCTAAAGCAGTGTAGGCATTAGCAATGGCACACCCAGTGTCATTGTGGAAATGGCATTCAATGTCACAGCTTACCACAGACTTCAAGGTCCTGATTAACTCGTATACCTGTCTAGGATTTGCACAACCCACTGTGTCTGCGATTCCTACTCTGTTGACGCCGATGTTATCGACAGTTTTGTAGATATTCAATAAGTCTACCAAGTCAGACCTGAAAGAGTCTTCAGAAGAAAACCTTATTTCAATACCTTTGGATTTGACAAACTCTATAACTTCGATAGCTGACTTGGTCACGTAGTTCATATCTTTACCATGAGAGTATTGTTTCAAAAATTGAGAAGTTCCGATGACAACATCGACTCCGTCAACTCCTGTTTCCACTGCGATCCTAGCGTCGTCCATGTGGCACCTGATGTGTGTCAAAATCTTGGCATTCAATCCCAATTTGCAAATAGTTTCACAATCGGCCCTGCTTTGCTCTGAGGCAACTGGCGATGTCAATTCGATGTAGTCCACTCCAAATTCATCTAAAGCTTTAGCTATTGCGACCTTAGTTTCTGTCGAAAAAAATGCATTAGCAAATTGCTCACCTTCTCTTAAAGTTGATTCGATAAGCTGAAAATTTGACACATTCGACAAAAAATCTGCTGGATTTGGTCCGTAAGGATTTTCCATTACAGCTTTCTTAGGTTTTTCCTCGTTAACCTTTTGAAATCCTTCTGGTGCTGACATTCTGCTACCTTTTTCTGGATTTTTGCTAGTCTTTATCTTATAAGATGAAAAGCATTAGTCATAAGATGAAAAAAAAAATGTTACTGGTTATGTAATACCTTATAAATCTATAAAATAAATCCACTCACCACATCAATACACCAATTTTTCACAACAAGCCAGGGTTCTATAAAGCAGCACATCAGACGACTACATTATTCAATGACTCCATGGAAGCTGATGTCAAAGAATGCTCAACACTCGATATGTATAAAGCATAGCGGAGGTCGGCCAAGTACTGGGAGGTTGAATTATTTTGTGCTTCTCCACGAATTGGACCAAAAAATGAGGAGTGGTGGGCCATATTTGCATCACTTTGACATAACAACTCAGGAATAGCATCTTCGTAATCTTTGTCGTCTATACGAGAAAGCGACCAGGGGTCAATAAATTCAGGGAATAGCTGAAAATCCTGAAATTGCCTTATGGATTCTGCGAGAGCCTCCTTATCTCGGAGTAGAGTGCGATTGAATCGCAAACAAGGGAAGACACGAGGATCATAAGACATCAAATCTAAGTATTTATGGAGCCGCGCACGATAAGGAGGTGTTTCCTCTTCGAAGGGTGGGCACGTATCATCGCATGACATTACTTGTGGAATTGAATAGCTGTGAGAGGTTTGCATATGAGGCCTTTGCACGAAATCAAGAGTTCCCAGTGACGTAAAAGGGAAGGTAGTAGATAAATCTCTTTCTGACATTCTCCTTCTCTCTCTTTGTCTTTGTCGTCTGCGTCGTTGTTCTCTCTCGCTACTTTCTCTTTCTGCTTGCTCTCTTTCTCTCTGTTCTCTTTCTCTCTGTTCTCTTTCTCTCTGTTCTCTTTCCTGCTGTTCTCTTTCCCGTTGTTCTCTTTCCCATTGTTCTCTTTCTTGTTGCTCTCTTTCCCGCTGCTCTCTTTCTTGTTGCTCTCTTTCCCGTTTTTCTCTTTCCCGTTTTTCTCTTTCCCGTTTTTCTTTTTCCCTTTCTCTTTGTTTTCTTATTCTTTGCACTATTTCATGTTTTTCTCTTTCCCTTCGTTCCCATTCCTTTTTTTCTCTTTCTCCTTTTTCTTCTTCCGTCTCTATAGAGTCTCTCTTTTGTTGTTCTTGACGTTGTCTTTCCCTCTTTACTATTTCCTTCTGTTTTCTTTGTCTCAATAATTGCTCTCTTTTTCCGGCTTCTTTTTTTCTCTTTTCACGTTCTTCCACGATTGCCTGTTCCCATTTCTTATGTACTTTACTAGATTTTCCTCTTTCATCTTGTCCCTTTTCTTCTTCTTCCACTATATTGTCTACTTCTCTTTCGTCTGTTTTCCCTACTTTTTGGTCTCCTTTTTGTTTCCCTTCTTGAGCACCTACATACGATGTCATAAAAAAACCCTCGCTTCCCTGAAAATGAGACGGAGAAGCATGAGGACTATGCGGATGTTCTATTCTTGGACGACTTTTCTTCAAAGCTAGGTTTTCTCCCAGCCTATAGTAAGGTGATCCTAGCCGTCGCGCATTGCCTTTTTGGGAACTTAATTCACGCTGCTCTCTTATGACCTTTCTCTCTCCTAGTGAAATGTCTACGTTCTGCTCTTTTTTCGGGTCCTCTAGATAAATAGAAACTTTCAGTTGGGGCACTTCTTCTATATTTTGCGGTTCCTTGATACCTTCCCGTGTATCAGCAAGCTGTTCGAGTTGTTCAAGCCGCAAATGTTCCGGCTTCTGACTAATATACTTCATGTGAGACCCGTAATCTTCTGCAATGTTGACTCTTTGCTTCAGATTATCTTGAGACGGTCGCTCCTGGAATTGAGGTGGCCCAATCCTATATTTCCGATTCTGTCGATGAGGACTTCTCAGTTCATTAACTTCTCCTTCCTGAGGGCTTTGATTATGCGAGATGGTGTTCACACCTTCCATCTTTGGGTCCAGACTTTGTGACATTACATTAATGTGCTTTAATGCATCATTAGGTCTATTGGTGTATCTACATTTGTGCTCAATGTAGTTTTGACTGGTCCCCAAAAGTTGCTCTGGTGTACTTTCGCCTAAATTTTGCTTCTTTGTTGACAATCTTTCCCAATGACTAGGTGTATCTTGTTGTGAATATTCTGTCCTCTTTTCAACTTGGCCCTTCCATTTAAAAGGGCTATAATAGTGTCTTCTTGTTTCGTTTTCGCTTACCATTCTGTGAACATCTTGCTCATAATCTTGCACCCTTTCTGAATTCTTGTCCACCTCCATAGTTATACCTAACCCCACCGTATTTGCTAATGTGTCTTTAAGTTTCATCTTACCCTTCTCCTTCTTCCCATTGATTTAATTACATATCGATTAATTGCGTATTGCTCTTAGGTTCTAATAATAAGTCCTTTTTTTTTTTTTTGAGAGCTGGATTTACTAAATTGAGTAATGAACTTTCTCTAAGAGCAATCTATTCTGATCCAGCAATAGTCCCACGTTAATCAAAATATGCTCAGTAACGACTGTCTTGGTGCTTGCCTATAGCCGGAATTATTTCTTCAGCCATATAACATTCTATACCCTTTCCAGACGAGACAAAAATATCCCTTAAAAATTCCACGAACGCTAGCACAAGCCCGCTAGAAAATCGAATTATAGCTAGTAAAATTCTATCCACCCTTCACTGTATCCACATTAAGCTACACTACGATGAGGAAGTTAAAAATCATTTATTCACACGAGAGATCTCAGCTATAAAAAAAGGTCCTACGTACTGGTTCAAATACTTCTTGGTTTGACCAGATTATTGGTAAACCCAAAAAAAAAAAAAAAGTGGCATTTCCATTCAATCTATTTTTTTGTTTCTTTCAATTGGGTCTCCAACTTATCAATTGTTTCCTTTTGTTTGTCTACTTTCTCCTTCAATTTTTTCAATTGTTCAAGTTCATGCTTTTTGATGTAGACATTTTCAGTAGCTTGTTCCTTGTCTTTCAAAGGGCTCTCGTGATCAAGATTGACCCTTGCGGTAGAAAAGTACTTTGGGCTCACTTGGAGTGTACGCTTCGTAACGATTCTCGATAACATTATCAATTGTGAATAGTTCTTCTTTGATGGTAGCAGAATTTCACTCTAATGATATTTTCCTTTAAACTAAGCTCTGTCCGCACCTCCGTATATTTTGCTTATATGCAGTATCGCTTTGCAGAAATGACCAGAACTTCTTGCCAGCTAACCAAGAGGCCTCGTCAGGCAGCAGCAGACTGTTTATAGTAGCTAGGCAACATGGCTTTCAGGCAAACAAAAACCCAGCAAAAAAAAAAGAAGAAGGAAAAGAAAGCAAACAAAACGAAAAGACAAAGCAGTCTACAGAGGCCCAAATGACCTGTTTATCTTAATAGTAGTGTTCAACTAGAAAAATCTATGTACAAGTTTACATGTTTCTGACAGGGAGGTATCTATGATGCTTGTGTACCGTAGAGAGCAATCCGCAGGCTCTTGACCTTTTAATAGCAGTCGAGAGTTTCTTCTGGTTTCTCGCACTGCAGCCGGTCATCTCACGGGGTAATATCTGTCCCGTCGAAGTGATAAACTTGGACAATATTTCTGGCATCGTGTACAAATCCAAAGGATCAATGCCAGTTCTATCAAATGGGTCTTTCCTTTTGCTGTAGGGTATTTCTTGTCTTCTTACCCGTCTCTCTATGTCCAATTTGTCGTTAGAAAAGTCAAATGGATCATACATATCTCCGCTGTTGAACCTTTTGCTGAAGCTAGGACTCACGTTTACTGGTGGCTGTGTAGTTTCTTGCAAATTTCTTGCAATCCCCATTACTTTATTGATTACTGTGTTGTTCTTGTCATCATTTTTATTCTCTGTCCAGGAATCTTGGCTTTTCATCTCTGGCGATGAGGGAAGCGAGCTATTGTTCCTTACAAACCCGTTTATAAGCTGTCTTCCACGGTATATTTGTGTTCCTCTTATATTGGTTGCCCTTAGCATATTCCCTATCCTCACCATGATACTTACAGCTTATGAAAATCACCGTACTGTAAGAATAATTGAGTAGAGTGCTTAAAAAAAAAAAAAAAAAAAAGAGTTTTGTGTAACAACATTGGCCGAAGTCTGCGAATGGGCAAATCTCGGTTAAATCGACCACTACTAAGCATTTGGAGGCTTGCAATTTTTTTATAAAAAGAAAAAAGAACCATACGGTATTTACGCTGGAATCTCTTTGTTTGTAAGGAAAAGGATCCCTCTACAAAGTTATTTTGCCGTCATTTGTTTTGCTAATAGAGTAGTTGTATTTGATATTGAGGATCAAAAGCAGGTGGGATTCTAGCAACGAAGAAGTTGTGGACATTTCTTTTCATTATTCATCAAGGGCGCCAGCAGACAATAGAATCCTCAGATATACCTAAGGATAGTCGGAATAGTAATACATTCATAGCACGGCTGTTGGTATAATAGTAGGATTAAATTGGGTTGAGCTTAGAAGCATTAAGGACATTTTGGAAAAATAGGTTAGAATATGGGCGAAAGAGGACCAGAAAAGTGGCTAGAAGACATTAAGAAATGTCAAACATTGACAGAAGCGGACATGAAACAGCTTTGTGAAATGGTTAAGGAGCTATTGATGGAAGAGTCCAATATTCAGCCGGTGCACAGTCCGGTAACAGTGTGTGGAGATATTCATGGGCAGTTCCATGATTTGCTAGAGTTATTCCGTATATCAGGAGGGATTCCAAGTGATGATAACTCGACGAATTATATATTCTTAGGAGATTACGTGGATAGAGGTTTTTTCTCGCTCGAAACCTTCACTTTGTTGATGGTGTTGAAAATCAAGTACCCTGATCGCATAACTTTGGTTCGTGGGAATCACGAGTCTCGACAGATAACTCAGGTTTACGGATTTTACGAGGAATGTTTAAGTAAATATGGCTCTACAACGGTGTGGAAATACTGTTGTCTGGTTTTTGATTTTTTAACCTTGGCAGCTATCATTGATGGCAAAGTGCTATGTGTGCATGGAGGTCTCTCTCCGGAAATTAGGATGTTAGATCAAATCAGAGTTCTCAGCAGGGCTCAGGAAGTCCCACACGAGGGTGGATTTTGCGATTTGGTTTGGTCTGACCCAGATAACGTAGATGCATGGGCTGTTTCTCCTCGTGGTGCTGGTTGGTTATTTGGGTCCAAGGTGAGTCGCGAATTCAATCATATAAACGGTTTGAGCTTGATGGCTAGAGCACATCAATTGGTGATGGAAGGATTCCGTTATCACTTTAAGGATAAAGATGTAGTAACAGTGTGGTCAGCCCCCAACTACTGTTACAGGTGTGGTAATGTGGCTAGTGTAATGCATGTAAATGAAAACTTAGAGCCAGATTTCAAGATCTTTAGTGCTATTCACGACAACGAAGTCAAGGCAAGCACCAAGGCTAATAGTGCAAAACAAGCAAGAAGCGACTATTTCTTGTAAGTGCAGCTTGAAGAAAGAATGAGGAAAATATAAAAAGGAAAAAAAATACTATCATGAACTTATGAGTTGGGGTATAACGTGTTATGCAGTTGTTCTTTATTTTGACATTCCTTATACATAACTTTTTCAAAAAAAGTCATATGTAATGGGATCTATGAGTTTGATGATAAAATCCTCATGTTATCTGTTTATTTTTGTAAAGTAATTTTTCTCTATATATTAATTACTAATTAATGGAAAACTTTGTTATTAGAAAAAGGTATAGAGTCACCATCACATTGAAGATCAACTTCGTCTGTCACGCATTCGTAATTAGGGAAGGTCTTCTTGTCATGGAATAGCGCACCAGGGAGGCCAAAGTTTGGTTCAGTTGTCATTGCATTCCACGACAAGCTCTTCATCTTCCTAGTTTTTTTAGAGAAGACTACGTGCCGGCTCTTTGCTTCTGGAAAATTAATGTAGTGCACGTTGCCGAATACTTGTACTCTCTCCCCTGGTGTAGTTCTGCAAGTGACACCTCCTGAGTTCGATAAAGACAACACCAAGCGAGTATATGGTGCACCAAAAGTTATCGATAAGGGGTTTCTTATTGTTGCTCCTAATTCTGTGTCGACATTTATCTTGAAGTCTAAACGTCTAGTGTACTGATGAGTATAGGTGATGTTTCCAGAGGAAAAAACGTTGGAAATACAGGGAGAAAGGACAAGGTCATTCACTGTACCGCTGAATCCCTTCCCATAATTGACTTCAAGCAAAGTCAACTCTTCATTCTCTAGATTAAACAATTTTTTTAATTTTGAACTGTCCTTTTTAACATCCGTGACATAAAATAAAGAATCCAGCTGCTGTATATAAATTGTATTATTCATAAAATCCTCGCTATTTTTCTCCACGAAAAATGCATCCAAGAATCTTGATGAAAGTAAAGAGTCCAACGTTCCAAAGACTTTTACATTAGGTCCGATCTCGTTCTTTAATTCAATTGTCCCTTCGACATCTCGGTCTTGATGTAGGCCAACTACGCTTCCCGAAATTATAAGAATGAGGAATATGCAATATATGTCGAACATATCAGCCGCAATTTAATATAGTTGTTAAAATAATGCTCAATCGATTCCAGGGAACTAAAAAGAATAAAAGGCTGTTATTTTGGTTATTTATTCAGTTCATGAAATTATTTTAATTATGCTCACTACATTTCGCAGCCATTTGACTTTTAAAAAAATCTACAGAATAATCAAGCAATTTGTAAAAGTTAAAAACTAAAAAATAAAAATAAAAATAAAAATAAAAATAAAAGATATACAGCTTATAGCTTTCTATATTTATTTCTTCTTTCTCTGTTTCCTTTTAAGCCCGATAACTTTCTTCACGTTATCAGGTATTTTGGATTTTTTAGAATCTTTAGATGCTGCATTGGTGTCAGTAGAATCAGACTTACTCGAAGTTTTTTTCTGCTTGGCCGAATCGGTTTTTGAATCCAGTTTTCTTTTCTTGCTTTTAGTATCACGAGAAGAAAAAGAAGAAGAAGAAGCAGTTTTATCAGTTTCAGAAGATGTTCTTTTAGTTCCAAGACGAGTCTGTAAGATTTTTTCCAGTCTTCTTTTAACCACTTTGGCATTTTCTAGGGCGAACTCGACCACTAAACGACGTTTTGAGTCATTTATGGTTTCACTTATCTTTTTCTGCTCTTCAGTCATAGCAAAAGTGATCTCGTCTTTGGATACTTCATGCGCATTTAACCACCTCAAACCCATAAGAGCAGATTTGTGATCTCTGTACTCGATAAAACCATAACCTCTGCTACGGCCCATTTCACCAGATCCTTTTACTTCTTGAATTATTTTCGCTTGTCTCACCACACCAGCATGTTTTTCATTTTTCTTCTTCAGCTCAGCTTCTTGGACGCGGTGCTTGTTATCGATTGACCTTTTTAACTCCTCCTTTGAAATGGGTTGCCGCTTTCCTTCTTTTACTTCACAAGCAAAGTTTACTACAGCCTTTCTTGCAAGCTGCTTGAGAGCTTTAGAATTCATCGCCCTGGGGATATTACGGATTGCCAATCTTGTCAAGGAAAGGTGCAATGAGGGGTTCTTGTTAAGATGTTGAACTCTCAAATTATAGGATTTCTCTCTAAGCTCTAGTTCTGAAGGCGTTAGCAAAGGAGCTAATCTCAGTTTTTCCGTAATTCGTCCTTCATTTACCAAAAATAGGTTTCTTTTATCTTTGGACTCGGGGCCTTTTCCTTGTAACAGTTCTTTCTTCTGCCTTTTTCTTTCTGCGAGTAAGTGAGCAGAATCTCTATCAACAGCTGGGGTAATATGGAGCACTCTTCCCCTGTAAGCATAAGCAGGATCAACGTCATCAGCAATTAATATAGAGCTTGAAGCTGTTTCAGGAGCATTTTCCAAACAACGTGCATAGTCTTCTTCTTTAGCAAACGCCACAAATGCAGTTCCCTTAGGCAATCCACTGAGTTTATCCACAACAGGCAAAGCGTATTTCACGGAACCAAATGTAGAAAAATGTAATTTAAGCGACTCGGGGTCAGCATCGTAAGGCAAATTACGTACAAAGACAGAATATGCCTCCTGTTTATTTCTTTTAGGTTTGGACATACTATTATTATCGCTCTTATCCATGCGTTTACTGTCGGTTTCCTCATCATCTAAGCCGTCGTCGTTATCCAGACTACCATCGCTATCCAGAGTATCCAGAGTATCCAGGTTATCCTCGTTATCAACATTTTCCTCGTTTTCCAGGCTCTCTGACTCCTGCATAACATCCTCACTTTCTAAGTCTTTGGGTACCTCAGACCCGAATTCGCCCAACTCGGTATCATCACCCTCTGAAATTTTCGTCTGATCCTCCACCATCTCCTCCGTGTCATCTGCGACCTCACTAGCCTCTTGATTTCTGTGACTGTTTTTAGCCTCCAATTTCGAAGATTCCATCGTATTGCCTCGATTTTCAACACCTTCTTTAGAACTGTGTGGTTCTTTATCATCACTTTCTTCATCCGCTTCTTCGTCAGCGCTTTCCTGTTCCTTGACTTGTTCCCACTTTGATTTTTCTAGAGCATAATCCACAGCAACTTCTCTGCCATGAATTTTCATTCCTTCCGAGTCCGAAACTACTTTCGCTGCCCCAGCTTGCTTTTTCATCACCACAAATCCGAATCCACACATCTGCCCCCCTTTCTTCCTAGGAATGTATGCATCAAAGACCTTGCCGTATTTTGAAAATATTTCTTTTAGTTCGTCTGGGTTTTTGCATGACCAAGGCAAGTTTCTGACAATGAGTCTAGCTCGCCTTTTTTCTATAGGGGCAATTGTCTTCTTTTCGGCCTTTTGTTGGTCTTTGTTCTTACGATCTCTTTTCATAGCTCGATCTACCCTTAATAGCCGTCCTTCATATTTTGTTTCCTTGGCTTTTATCAATGCGTCGACCACATCATCTTCTGAGGCAAAAGTGACAAATCCGAACCCTCTAGACTTTTTCTCTCCATCTGTTACTATCACAGCATGCTTCACAGGAGCGAAATTTGAAAAAAATTCCGATAATTCCTCTCCACTTACATCAAAAGGAATAGAGCGCACAAACAATGTTCTACGGTCATAAGAAGGATCCTCTCCACTAACTCCTGTATTCTCTGTACCTTCAAGCTTTTCAGTCATCCTGAAAGCTTCTTCCTTTTTTCACACAAATGGCTTTCTGATGCTCATCGCTCTTTTCTGAGGAACTTTCCAAATTCCAGTCACATGACAAATAACGTGCAAATAGTTTCTTAGCGTCCCTCTTAAAGTAAACAAGTAGATAAAACACAAATCGTTAGCGTATATGAAGAAGATATGACCCAAGGAAACTATGAAAGTAATAGAAATATACTACCAAATACTTATATACCAGTATTACTGAAAAAGGTGAACGGTAATATACTTGGAAGGCTACCTAGGTCATCTTTAGTGGAACTTGTTAACCTATGGCCAAAGTTAGCGAACACCCAACCACACATAGTAGATAGAGTTAGCAAATACAGACAGAGACATGAAGTGAAAATAATGCAAGATGAAATAAAAGGGTTGAGGGTACTGCAGAAAAAGATACCGAAAAGAAAGATCGTAGACAAAATATTGTACGAATATTGGGAGAAAGGGTTGAATTTACTCCAGATCTCGCAGGTGGACTGCCAATTGTTGGTTGATAGGCCGCATCTATTCCATTGGATTCTGACGAAGGTAAGAAATACACAAGGGGTGGAAGAGCCGGTTCTGATAGACCCACCGGTGTTGATGGAGCAATTGGCAAAGGAATTGAGCCTTCTCTATATGGTGTACACTTATGCTTGCCGACACCCACGACTTCCTATAGTGGTGATACGAATACAGCTCTTTGATTTGGATGTGAGTGGGGTCAAGACGATTTCTAATAGACCGCACGTAACTTCACAGAAACCCTTTTTTTTGGCGATTCCCAGCAATTCGTCTAAACTAATACATTCATTTGGAAATGGCATTTCTTGTAGCATAATTATGCAAGCAGTTCAAAGATGCTTGCTGCAGAGCCCGCGAAACCTAGTGACATTTGAAACACTGAGCACACAGAGGCCGGTGAGATCATTGGAAACCATGCATGTTTTAAATGGCTCTTCTCGCTTCGGCAATAGCATGGGTATTTGGACGCCTTATGCGGATGGTACAGCAGACATATTGCCATTAACACCGGCAGAAAAGCACCGGGAGCTTAATGAAGAACCCAGTTCTGACGACGAGAACAACGAATCAGACAGAAAAATGAAACGCTTGAAACAAGTAGCAAACCTCCGGTTTAAAGGCACTGTGGATGGAAGATATAAGTCGCGGGACTTTTTCGATGCAGAAGTAAGAGGAGATGATAAAGGAAGGGCGTTGGGATCTTTTGATACGAATAACATATCTCACAAGTTAAAAGAAAATGAGGGAAGAACTCAACTAAAGAATGTCGAAGCCCAGGAAGAATCAACCCATGAATTTTCTTCTATTGCGCCTCTTCAGTATGCTCAGTTTGTAATATCAGAATCTTCTGGCACACAAAGCTCAAATACAGAGAGTCCTCCCGAAAAGAACTCATTCTCTGTTACCATGAAATTAACAGGCTCCGATATCTTTGCTGGTCTACATGAGCTCTCAGTACTTACGACAGATAAAGAGAGAATGATTATAGACCCATCCAAAATACCAGGATGGCTTACTGGAGTAGAAAGTAATATCGGGACTGTTTATAATAGAAAATTTATAAGAGGCACTTGAGACTTAATGGCCCAAGTCTTTTATATACTTTTGAATTGTATTTTTAGAGGTAGTATCTTCTAATGTGGACGCTTTGTTCAACAAAGCTTTTAAAAAATCAATATCCTTATTACGCAAAGCCTCCTTGGCAGCATTGACTAAATCGTTGTTTTTAATAAACAACTCTATTCTCTCGGTATACAGCACCTCGTCACAATTGCTAATATAAAGTGATATATGATCCCGAGGTGCATTATAATCGAAACAATATTTTATGACGCTTAAAAAACTTATCGGTGATCTCAATTTATTTGCTGAAGATGATCCCCTAAAGAATTGCAATAATCCATCAAATTCTCCATCCTTTGCATATACGTCCAAAACTAAGTAGCAGAGTTTATCCTGTGGATAATTTCTTTCTCGAGCAATCCTGGCCGCTTGTTTTATCTGACGCATTTTTACGAGTTTGGCAAGTATACCACTAAGCGATGTCTCTACTAAAAAGTCTGTACGATAAACGTCAGTAAGATGTTTTTGCAAAGCTAGTTGCTCGAGCGACCTATGATACATCTTTGAGCTTCTCTTATCGTTAGCAACTGAGTTAATATTTTGCACTGCAACTTTGTATCGTGAAAAATATTGCTCGAAAGATTCTGTCCTTAACGATAAATCATTTATCAAGGTCTTGAATTGTTCAACAAGAAGATACAGCCTTTTTTCCTGATGTACCATTGATTTTTCCAATGCTTTGGCATCTTGTTTTCCTACGGTTTCAAACCAAAAATTCGCGATGAGATCACCACTGACGTATAAGTGTTCATCAATAGCACTAGTGTCGGAAGCACTTGTGAATCCTTCCAAAGCAACATCCACTTGTTCACTTTGGCTTATTAAGTTATAAAATTGGGAAATCGAAAGCTTATCTTGTAAGTATAATAGCAACAACCGACAGAGATCTGGATTTCCGGATTGGAAGCACTTAATCAAAGCTAAATTGTAATCCTCTAGTTTTAAAAGCTGATAAATCTTTCCTGAAGATGGTTCCAAATTAATGAGGGCCTTACTAAGATTTATACGACCTTCCTCGTAAGCGGACTCAGATAATTTTCGAATTGAGAGATAGTTTCTGGGACTTCTTGTCTTGATAAATAAACTCAACCGTTTAGAAATTATTTGAAATAACTCTGAATCTGACATATTGGACTCCTTCTTTATCTTACAGCAGCACCAATCTATATATACGAGTCCTTTGTAATTCTGAAGACCAAGATCATCAATTATTATTAATGCCAAGTAATGTAACTTTCTTCTGAGAAGCATATTTATGAATTCGACCCACCCTATCAGAAGCAATTCTTTATAGGTAAAAAATAAACCTAACTCTGCTGATCGGAGATGGTTTAAAACCTTGAGATTTTTTTCAGCCTTCAAGAAATTATCTGAATCGAAGTATCCATCGTAATATAATCTACAGAAAGAAGCAGCTTTCAAAAGCTTCTTCTGCAAGTAAGGGTCGAATTCTTCAAGCGAAACCTCTACACAACTGTTGATAGCTGTAACAAGCGTATTTTCAGACTTCAACATCAACATATTCGAGATGGCTTTGGACAGATTATATTCCATTTTGTCAAAACAATCAAGAATTATGCTTCCCGGATGTGAGGAGCCTATCTGATACAAGTTAACCACATTAGGAGGAACTCGAGACAACATCTCAACTTTGTTCGAAGTTATGATCTTCAGACCATCGACTTCTGTCTTTATAAGTGGAAAAGTTGATAACGATCGAGCATCAATGTTCCCTTTTTCAAAGTCATACTCATTACTAATGTCATAGAAAAAAGATATCGATTTTTGAAAAGGACCCAATAATCTCACCTCATCCTTTAAAGAGAATACAATAGCATCATTACCACACCACTCGACTTGACAGTGAGTCAATGCTTCTTGTGATATATCATACTCCAACAATACATGATTGAAATCTTTGTGTATAACAAAGACAGCTCGTGAAGTCCTCAACACTACTAATTGGCTATTTGGTGATATACTGAGTTGTTCGAAAGGTCCTTCGGATAATTTATGATCGAAAAGCTTGAAGCTACTTGTAGCGAAGTCAATACTCATAGTAAAAATACTGACATCAATATTCAATAGAAACGTGAAAGAAGAACTGTCACTATTTACAGGACACATGCAATGAATTTTCGACGTCATCGATTTCAGAAGGGCTACTTCGTAATTCTTCGAAGAATCCAAATTAGTAATGATTATCCTCCCATCCAACACAATGACCAAGTAATTAAACCAAAGATACAGCTTCAATATGCCACCGCTCGTCGTTTCCCTGTCTCCCCTAACATGTTCTTCCTTGGAACTCGTATCCTGTGCTCGCTTCAAGTTTCTAGTCAGCTCATCACTTATATCGTCTAGTGCAATTGTATCTTGTGTGAAAGATAGCTCTTTAAAGTTTCCTCCAAAACCCTCGTAATACCGATACTCACTGTTATTAAAGATTATACACAAATCCTCGTTTCTGAAAGCAAAGTCAACCACATGCTTGGACGTACTTCCATTGTAAACAAAAGTCCATACCTTATTTCCGCTAAGCGAGTAAATACCAATCAACCTCGGATGCTCTACAAATCGTGAAGCCACTGCCATGAGTGTCGAGTTTTGTGAAATGGCTACTCTGTAGTTCGTACTCAAATCATCTTCTATCTCCCATTGCAAACTATCATAGCAAGGCCTTAGGTTATAGAAAACATCCTGAAGCTTTTGCCATCTCAAACTCGGTGCCGAAGGCATCCTTATATTACCAATACTATCGAGTTGTTCTTTAAACTCTATAGAACTTAACCTAGTGGATATCTATAAGATTATCAGAAAGTGCGCACGGAAAATCGTCTTTCAGTTTCCTTTAAACCAATTTTTTTTTAAAAAAGAAAAATACCAGAAGCTCCAGATTGCTCTTCTTGTCTAAAAGAACATTATGGCGGACTATCCGGATGAGCATTCACCATTTGTTACCTTGGTTTCCTCCGATAACCATAAATTTGTGGTTCTTAGAGAGGTAGCACTGATTTCATCGGTGTTGAGGAACACCCAGGTGTTCGAAGAAGGAAGGACGGGAAGGATTATTTTGGACATGGATGCGGATGTGCTTGAGTGCATAGTAGAATATTTGTACTATCACTATAAATACAAGGAGCAAGCAGAAACGGGTAATATTCCCGAGTTTAATATACCTACTCATCTAGCATTAGAATTGCTTGTTAAAGCAGACTACTTGGATATTTAGTGTACATGAGCACAGAATATGTGAGAGATGTAGCATTAAGCTGTGCCTGTCAACTTACTATTTGCTCAAGGTTATGCTCAGGATTAAAAACGATTGCTAAATTTTGAGTTATGGAGAAGCCATTATCACTATCCAAAATACTTTAGAGAAGTTGTTCATAAATAGGGACAAGTATTTTCAAGGGCCAGAGTCTGAAACACAACATGGTATAGGGGTATGGTATTTGATAAGCGAGCCCTTTTTTAGAGGCCGAATTTGAGCTAGTTAATCTTATAGATAGTCAATGCGGCACTGCATATTACATAGGAACGATAAAGCACTATTAGGTGGATAAGTTAATTTGTAGAGATCCGTCAGTCAGAAGAGGTAACTGCGTTGTTGAAGGTAGCTAAAATGACTACAGTACTACTTCAGAACTTAGTTACCGAAACTACGAATTTTGTCAATGTAAGGCAGGAGAGTATGTCCCACATGTTGAAAGAAGGAGATGATTTTTTGAGCGACCTCAAAGCAATAGAAGCCAATTTAGAATCGGAGGATCTAAGGGAGGCAGAATGCAAAGAGAAAAAGAGGGAAACGCAATGCGATTTGGAAAATATAGAAAAATATCTGAACAAGTGGTACAAGAAGTCTATTAATTATCTCAAGACTTACAACGCAGGAGTTAGCAAATACCTGAAGAATGTACTCAATAATAATAGATTCAACATAGATTTAATGGATGCGTACACCTTTCCACTTATTTTGAATTCTTATCCTTTCCGCAACATCTTAAATTACAAGGATGAAAACGGAGACGAAAAACTAGGATACATCAAGCAAGAAAATCAGGAGGAGTTGGATAAAGCAATTATATTGCATTTGTTAAAGATAGGACAGTCAGAGATTGTAAGGGAAGTGCTAGGAGATATGAAGTTTAAAGAAGATGTTTTTGTCGAGGACTCATTACTAGATAAGTTCAAGTCCCTTAACGAAATGGTTGATGACATAGTAATCAGACATGATATCTCAAAAGTTCTAGCGTGGTTCAGACATAAATATAATGAGACTAAGTCAGTGATATCGGATTTAGGTTCCTCACCTGACTCAACTACTTATGCTAAAAGAGAAGAATTGGAGTTCAAATTTCATATGCTTCAATTCTGCATTCTTCTCAATGGGAAAGATGGGAAACCTCCTTTTAGCCTGGATTGTGTCTTGCAGGCTTATCTCTACTCCAAAGAAAGCTTTTCTAGATTCTTAAAAGATCACGTTGGCGAGATTTCGTCATTGATGACCTTGTTACTCTTCAAAGTCTCTGGTGGGGTGGACGGGAATAATAGCGATGAACAAGATTTCTCGAGGAGGTACACTGTTAACTTACTTTCAGAATTTAACAATAAGATGAGGCTAATTTTTACACAAGAAAAAGATCTCAATGGCAAAAGTGGGGTGGCTCTGTTTGTTGGCGAAGCACTTTCCAATTTTGAAGACATACATTCTAATCAGTCTCTTTTCGTAAATCTTTCTAACGAATTTATTGCTAACTACTGTGAAGAACTAAAACTTTCAAGTGACTCATCATTATTTGTGTGCATGCTTGCAGGGTTCATAAACCTTCCTAGCTTCTATAGATATAACAGGATTCAGATGAAGTTGGGCAAAGTGCCCTTTAATCAATCACAGGCCGAAAAACCATTCTATATAGAAAATAAAGAGCTTGGCCCAAAGAATTCCTCATCATTAGGCACTGAAGAATCTGAATACGTGGCTCCCTACAGTTTTGAGCTTCCTTTCCAGTTACCGGATTCGAGCAAGTTCTTATTTCATTATCATCCTATCTTCATATGTCCTGTTTCAAAGGAGCAGTTGATACCCTTTGGTATGGAAAAGGACTCAGAAGAAAACGAGGACCAAGAACATAATCTTGGTAGACTACAACCCGTCGTGCAACTGAGAAATTCTCACAATCCAGTTGTTGCATTAGTGCATTGTAATCACCTTGTTTTAAGGGACAGCATTTGGCAGTTGTCTAAGAAAGGCACTGAAGTTTTCAAATGCCATTATTGCTACAAGAGGCATAAGTATTCAGACGTTAGTGAGGCTTATTTTATAGACTATTAATTGGAACAGGGTTTCTTATAGTTCAGAATAAATACTACTTGGTTTTCATTTCAGAGAAAAGTCCTGCATAAGAAAAAAAAAAATGTATGATGCCCTGAATCAGATCTATGTCTTCTTCGAGTACTGAAATGGCTAAGCACAGGAACGAGGAGAACTTTCAACATGAATTAATACTTTCGGAAGATTCAGTACTAGGAAATTCTTGGATTCCCGTCTTTAGTACGGGTGTTGACATCAATGCCAATCACTTTCAAGCGGCAATGTCGAATTTGATAAGACAGCCAAATGTAAATTCAACTGTAATTATGAGAGCGGATATATTGAAAGAGAATAAATATGAAGAAGATGAAGGGGATTCTCTGTTTACTAGTAAACTAATAAATGAGTTTCCCAAATTCGACTCAGATAATGATAAGTCGGAGGTTTTACATAAAAATTTAATGGACACTGACCTAAGGACAGTGGACTTGGACACGGCGAATTTTAATTTCAGCAGAAAAGTTGAGGTAGTTCGAAGGCTTATACCTAGAAATCCTTTTAAAGACCCCATTATAAACCAAAGTTGCTTAATATTTCGAGAAGCAAGAAGTCAAAACGAATCATCGAACCAAAGTGTATTAATAATCTACATCCCAC